>JAPDSC010151794.1:303943-349613 GCA_026290005.1 Latrodectus geometricus
GGAGTTATTTTAATTTAAAAAATTTTAAGAAATGATTTATAAATTGTATGATTTATTTTAAAATATCCATATAAAGTGTTTATTAAAAAAACTGATATAAGTACTTACTCTTCATAGTGTTCTATGCAAATGTTAAATATTTTTATTGATTCTTATTAATTCCCATAATTAAATTTATGATATTTTTCAAACTTTTTCTGATCAAAATATTTTCACTAAAATATCATTGAAATATATATAATAATAGGGGAAAAATCATTAAATACATATATTTTTGCTCAAAATTGAAAGATTAATATCTGCATGAAGTGACAGTTATTTTGGTATTAAAAAACAAATATTGTTGAGCTATCAATAAGATTTAAATATTTAATCTGCCATTTTTTTTAAATATACCTAATATTTTGCATTGATCACTTAATAAGTTATTTCTATAAATCAGGTAAAAATAAATTTTAAAAATTAGCAAATTTCTTAAAAGAAATCAGAATATATAAACTATTGCATTTACATAAATAAAATATTTTTGTGGGCAGAGTAAAACATCTTCAGGAGTGGCCAGTTTGAGACTACGTGCTTGCAACGCATAAAAGAGACCATAATTAATATTATCAAGTTCATTCACAATATGGAGGAATAAAATAAAATAATAATGAATTTGGTTTCTTAAAATTAAAGATGAGTGATATTGAAAAATTATTACCCAAAATTTTGACAAAAAAGTTTCATCCAGAAATAATTCAATACTGCCTATATTTTCGAATTTTAATGCATTAAGATTCTAAAGTAAGGACATTGATTAATATAAAATTAAAACTAGAAGAAATACCTACATATTTTAAAAGTTAACGTGGATGCTTTTTTGTAGACCTGTGTCGTTCGGAATGAAAGTTCTCTGGTTTGATCCTAACATTGTCCAAAAAGGAAAACGCGTGTAGAGTTTCAGCTTAAGAGAAATTTAACTTTATCAAAAAACGTTTCACTTCCTCATGAAGATTTTTGACAGTTTTTAGTTAGCAAATCAAATAAATGTTTTATATTATCCATTAATCATAATACTCAGATAAAAATAAAAAAAAATTCATTGTGGAACTATGGTATTTTAAACATGAAAACACAGTCCTTTCCTTGAATTTATAAGATATCCGGTTCAATACTTCGTAAACTGTTTTACTGACAGAGTCTATGCAAGTTAAAAGTTTAATAAAAGCTTCGGCTCCTTCAAGATTGGTGTGAAGACAATGTATATATATGGCTCAGAGAATGACCTTGTCATAACACTGGAGTTCAATAATTACAAGAGTATAGACTTTATTGCCATAAATATATAACGTTATTGGTTTTTTAATTTGTAAGCAATATTCTAGGACTATGTGGCCTAGTTAGAAAGGCTGATAGAACTAGCTAATAAAATGTTTTATAAATAACCCTGTCTTCATTCTGAAAAAACCTGTACACGTTTAAAGTTCCACAGGGTCTAACTGTCTAATTTTCCTCTGTTAGAGTGTGGAGTAAAACGAAGAAGAGAGTCCCATTTAGGTATCAGCTTCGTTCTTTAAGAGAAGTTTAAACGTTCAAAGAGTTTCCTTATACATAATGATTTTTCAACTGAACGAAATGGTAGTCAGAAACGTATTACAAAGCAATCAATAAATCTACCTGTCATGTTATGTTTTGAAGACTAATACAATTGGAAAATATGTTTATAAAGTTACAAGTTAACTTACCTTTTAACATTTTGGCGATTTTTTTAAAGCCGAGACAGGTGCTAAAACGTGAATAACAAAATAGCAACTCTTAAAAATATTAGTTAAAAAGCTGAAAATACCAAGGCTATTAGAAATTAAATTTTTTAGCCAAATTTTTGCCAAACCAAAACACCCTATTCTGCAAAGAACCCGTTTATAAAAATGGAAAGACACTTTCTAATATTTTTCTTGCTTGGATTAATTTTAAGAATTATTAAAGCGAAACTCATAATGTAATAACTGCTTCAATAGGATTAAGTAAGAAATATTATTGCTTAGAGTAAGTTTAAGATTAAATCAAACATAAAAATTGCCTCTATTGATTTATAATTTAATATATTTGTAAGTTAGTAAGGGATTTGTATTTATTTATTTCACAACAAACCCTTGTATTTTTTTTAAAAAAACTAATGATAATATATTTGATATACGGCTCATAGACTCGTTCTCTCACTCTTGTTTCCTTATCTCACTTTCACGGAATAAGATTCTGTCTCGAACAGAAAAAAATCAACTGTAATAATTTATATTAACACGGTTTGGCTTATTTATCTTTAATCGAATCAATCGATCTGAAATACGGCACTTTTCTGCGTCAATATTTTGTCGTAGATAATAACTTTTTCCTTATCAGACGAATTTCTAATGTTGCCAATCGCTGTAAATAAAATCAATAAATAACGTTTTTCGATAAAAAGAGAGGAAAACGACTTGAAATAAATCGTAGCTGCGTATTAATGGCCTATAAAAAGCGATTACAACAAATACAGAGTTCTTTTTTAAGATACACTTGGAAGATCTTCAAGATATTAAGTAATTCTTTTTGTCGTAAATTGGAGGAAAACTCCCTTTTCCGGTTAGCTGTCACAGCAGAAAACATTTCCGCGGGAAAAGTCTACACTAAAAATAGTAATTTGCACGCAACAGTCCTTTTACCACACGACAAAACAGTAGCACAGATACATAAGCCGTTGCCAAACTTAGAGAGGAAATTCACATAAAAGAAACGATTTGCATATTGCTTATATAATCCGAACGGAACTAGTTTTATTTACTAGAATTCTTAAGGAAACTAAAATCGTTTTCATTCTATTTACTTCTTCTTTTTCCTTTTGGGAATGATTTTAATCGGATGTACATGCATCGAAGGGAAATGTTTATTCGTTTAGTTCACTGAAATTTTTATGCGTGTTTATTCAGTGTTTTAACAATGTGTATTTGTTAGAAAACAATCTTTGAGCCAAATAAAAGAAATTTGCAGAGACTTAATATCGATTACAATATAATGAAGAAAATAAGGATATGATAAAAAATCTTATTATTTTTGTTATTTTTATCTAATTTACATTTCATTATTCATTAAAAAGAATTTCAGTTTCAAATAACAAATTTTCCAGTGCAAAATATAACAGAGGAAATTTATTTTCAAACTTGCGATTTATTTTCCTCACAAATGACTTTCTCTTCATTGTGACTGGAAGTTAAGCTTTCATTGATTAGCAATTCTAATTCCGAGTTAAGTAATAAACAAAATATTTAACTACTTTCTCACATTCACTGGTCTGTCATTGTCATCTCAAAAGTTATTACAATGACAGACCGGTGAATTGTTTGCTTATTTATTGCTAAACGGTCATTCTTTGCGCACAAGGGCTCGTAACCACTATCTACCGATTGAAGTGAATTCAAAACTATTACAAACATCCAAGATCGAGGTACAAATCGAACCCGCAAACTACTGAACCACTGGCCGTCAAGCTTGTGAAAACGCATGACTTTTATACATGAGAATCCTAAGTGTTACCCAATGAAACAAAAATATTTTTGTTTAATAATTAAGTATTATAATTGAAATTTGTGCTTATTTGAAGAAATTTCATTAGAGTTGCTGAAATATTTCTGCCGATATCTAGTGACAATATAAAATGCAAGCTTGTTATAATTTTTCGAAGCAATTGTATCGATACAGAAAAGCGAACATAATTGTTAAATTATAAAATATTTTATACACATAAACATACAATATTTATCTATTCATATTGAGCTTGCTTAAATAAGGTTGTATATGACACTGTGAAGATTTATTACAGAAAGTTAAGAAATATAACATTCAAGAAGAAGAGAGCTCTGGTTTGCTGATTTTGATGACGCCCGTCTGCGAGAACTTATTGTGAAAAATCATATTCAACCACCCAAGAGCCACCTAAGGAGTTTGATGTTAGTATTATATCCATTAGTCGCGGTATGCATTGCACGAACTTGACGTATACTTTCAATTGTTGGGTACTGCATGAGCTGACACAAGCAGATAAGGACAGTCATGTATAAGCATGCCATAATATGCTCGAATATAAATGCAAGGACAAAATTATAGATCGAATCATCACTTGTGATGAAAAGGAGATTTATTTCGATAACATAAGCTGAAAAGGAGATTGATCTTCGTCCAGTACTTCCGTCGGTAGCATCACGAAGCTCACTTTGATTAACAAAAATATCATACTTTGTATCTGGTCGGATTGCCATGATATTCACAAAGAGTATTAGGGAAAAGGTAAAACATCTACAGCAAAGTGTACAGCGAGATGATAGCGAGACTAGCATTTATTCGATTTGATATAGTTGACACTGATACCAAATCGAAACAACGAACTGAGAAAATCTTACTGTTCTATCAAGATAATGCGAGACCACTTATATCTACATTCACAGGCAGAACTAGTACGGACTCATATGGGATCTTTTTTCACATCCACCATATAGTCCTGACATAGCTCCTTCGGATTTCTTTTTTTTCACACTTGCAGTTACTGCAAGTGGGAAAAAAAGGTAGTAATTAATTTCCATTCTGCACAAGACGTCTGAAATGTTGATCTGTTTTTAGACTCGCGACCACCAAGTTTCTGGATCGAAGGCTTTGAAAACTACAAAAAGTTGACAGAAAATCATATATTTTCATACATTTAGATCATTAGGTGGTTATTACTACCAACATTAGGGATACTGCTTTCATGTGTTTAACTTTACTAAAAACTTTTTGACTGTAAACTTTATTACTGTATACTTTTTGACTGTATACTTTATTACTGTATACTTTTTGAACGTAACTTTTTGACTGTATACTTTTTAAACACAGCTAATTCTAAAGACATTTATACGGCTTGTGTTTCTATGCATAATTTAGAAACATACTTTTCTATTTTTTTAAATAAAAGCTTCCGTGTCAAGACAACATTTGTACTCCTTGTGTTATGTTCGATGAAACCAAAAGATAAATTTTATAATTGATTAGAAAGTTTTGTTTTTTGATAAATAAAAATCAAAGAATGAAACAATGCATCATTTTAGCGATAACAATTATTATTCTATTATTACGTTGTTCAAAAAAAGATCAAAACATTACTTTTAAAAAGGAAAAAATCGTATAAAAATGTCATATTTCATTTAGCACATAATTATGTTTCGTACACTCAATATACTATTTCTAATTTTTGTAAGGTGCTTGGAATACATTTTGTAATTTTTTCTGGGTGAATCCAGTTAAATATTATTTTCTATTTAAAAAACAACCAACATTTGAAATCTGTTGTATGATATTTAAAAATTCACAATCCTTTTGGTTACTTTTTAAGTAATATCTCAAATCCTTCAGCTAGTGAAGTTCGATTATCATTGAAGAAACAATTCTAAATAACTTCATTAAAATAATGCTGTAAGTTTTCATCAAAATGAAAGGAAAGGAAATTGAATTAGATCTCAATTCTTCAATAAATCACAAACATTTTAACCTATTTTTAATGGATACTTAACAAAAGGTTCTTCTGGCCCCACAAGTTTTGCTTTGATCGACTTTATATCGATAATGGGCTCTCTTCGCATGCGTTGCAAGGAAAGAAACTCCAAGAGCCCTTACAGAAATACTTGCTGTAAGCATACAGCCATCTTTCATTTTCAGCAGGAGCCAAGATCAAATCCCAGACATTCAACTCTGATGAGCTTTGTTCTAAAGAGCAGGAAAAATATAACATTTTTCTCCTAAAACCAACATACAGCAAGAGATGCTTGACTTCGGTCTTACGTTGGGAGGCATGAAGCATTTCATTTTTTTTTTATGAAACCAATAACTTTTATTCTCTGCCCATTTAATTTGGTGAAACGTGATCTCAGTATGACTAAATAGTAGACTCTCGAATGTGAAAGGTACAAAGTTCGATACCAGATATAAGTTTGAACCAAATAATGTAATATTTCATTATGTCTGATAGCCGACTCTAGTTATTTCTAATTATTTCCATTTAGCTTAATCTGCAGTAATTTTCATAGCAATTTTTTTACTACTTTAAATGATTCTATTTACGTATTAGACAGAATTTATTATAAAGGACTATCAGCAATTCTTCTGAAAAACATCATATTTGTTTTAATCATATTCCTAATTATTTTTAAAAAACAGAATAATTATGTTTACTTCATATTTTAGTTTTCATAGAAATAACAATATTAAAATATTCATGCTAGCCTTAAAGATATAAAGGAAGAAATGAAATGACTTAAATAACAACCTTTTCAAAAATTAGGATTTTTTTAAAAAAAATAAAATATTCAAACATATAGTTAACTAGAATTTCAATTATTTTAAGCTTAAAACATTTTTTTTAGCAACGTATTGAACAGAAAGTAATATTTCAACAACAAGTTATATATTTCTGTTAATTAATACTCTATTCTGAATGCGGCCGTTTTTAATTAGAAAGGTCCCAGACATACTTGAAGAAAGGCGTATATTAAAAATATATTTATTTTGCAAATTAATGACTAAGTTTTAAAAATATATTATTTTTTTCTATATAGATGAAAAATTCCTTTTCACCACCTTTATTTTTACGTACAACACTTCATTAATAAGAATATTTTCTTCCAAGAAAAATAGATGGAAAATTATATATTAAGTCAACAAAATTTCTGCATACATTAGTTTCAGTTGAGTTGATTAATTAATTCAATATTTTCCGTAAGATTTTGTAATTTTTCTTCGAGAAAAATCTTACTTTAAATTATATTTAAACTCATTCATTTTTCTCTTGAATGATTAAATGATATTTTCAGTATGAATTATTCATTTATTCAGAGATATATAAAATCTCATATTTTTAAAGTTTCTGCATTTAAATGTTTGGTAAAACATACTAATATTATTTAAATACTGCTTCATTGATTTCTTCAACGAAATCCAAATTAAATTATTTTTGTATTTCATTTCCATATTAAAATATTTGTAATATTTTTTTATAAGTTTTTACTTTCCCGCTAATTTTAACAGAATAGCTTTAACTGATTGCGCAATAGTTTACGAATAATTTTATTTTTGTGTTGGTAAAAAAGAATTACTAGAAAAAATAAATTACAAATAAGAAATTTGCGATCTTTTACAAAGAATAATTTTAATTAAGAAGTTGATTATAAAGTTATATAAGAAGAAAGAATTGTTAGAATATACTTTAATTTAAGCATCTTTTGAATAAACATTTAAGAAATATAGCAACATGATTCGATTTCCGGTATATATGTAAAATCCAGTCAACCAGAAAAAATTGGCCCCAAACAGGATTTTTCGCCAACAATATAGGAAGGGTTATAAGACAAATACGTGGTTTATTTAATTTAATAAACTATTTTGTTTCTGTGAATAAGAATTGGATTTTAATAGTTATTTCTGTGATTTTACAGCAAAAAAAAAAGGATAAAAATGTGCAACCAAACCTATTTTAAAATTAAATGGGATATAAACAATTTTGGTTACTATCTTCTGGTTTGCTATCTTTTTATTCCTTTCATTTAAGTGTAAAAAATTTAAATAATATTAACTTGTGTTTTTGTGGCATTTAAAATAATAAATTTAAAGTATGTTTACTAACTTTTCAACATAAATCATGCCACAACATTTTTAATCGTAAGCTTTAAAATAATTAATATAATATTCAGCTAAAAATTTAAACTTTTCGTTTCAGTTCTCATTAAAAATGTATTGAATAACAATGTGAAATGGTTTGTTGCCAATTTGACATAATTTGCATCAAGTTTTATAGTAGAGGAAATTTACACATGTACCCGATTTCCATATAATTTTGGTAAGATTTTTATGATATTGACTAATGTAAAAAGCAATGCTTAAGATCTTGAAAGACTTGTAACTACTTCAAGTAAAACTTTTGCATCATTACTATTGACAACCAGACACCTTGCTATGAAGTAAATAATTTAAGCTCTCAGTGTTTTTCAAAAGCATGCATTGTAAAAAAAATCAAGGTTATTGCAAAAAAAGGAGGGCGCCGTATGGAACCTTAAAATGACCCTGATGGTGAGGGCCTTTCAAAATCACTAAATGAAATATTGGTGTGTTATTAACCAACATTTCTCAACACGTCTATTAGGTGGAAAGCTTTACCTGAAAACATAAGTACAGTAGTGTCCCCCCCCCCTTTGTCAGTCACAGGGGGAAGGGAAGAATCTTAAATGTTTGCTGTTCCTTTTCATTATTTATTTGATCTGCTCGACCCACTTGCAGCTGAGGTTGAAGGTCGGAGGGCCCTTTGAAGGGTTCGGCTTCTTTAAGGGTGCCCGACTACCAGTTCCTTTGTGCGAATCGTCTGAAACTTGCGATTGGCGTCATGGTCAACCCAGATTTACGCTTGGCTGAATCTACTGCTGGCCTACCCTTCTAGTACGAGATAATTCACGGTAAATATTTTTCTGAGAAACACTGCATTCAACGGTTGCAGTGAATGCACAGTGGGGGTTGCCAGGAAAGAGAAATTCTTTCTGGTAGTCTTATCACATTTCAGTCTCATTTCTCTAAATGCGAAAATACCGCCAAATGAATATAAGGAAGAATTTCAAATGTATGACCACCCACTGTTTCACTTATCAGAGATTCAATCCAAAAACAAATCCCTCCAGCGGGAGAAAGTCCAATTGCTGATGTTGTCGCATACCTAATGTGATTTTGATTAGTTGAAATTTTACAGAAAGTGTTTTACTATATATGAACTGAACTATTCAAAATTCATATAAAATTGAAAAATCAAACCTTCGGATTTATTTTCTTCTAATAATTTATAATCATTTAAAAAATTGGGTAAAATTTGAATCACTCAAAAAAAAAATCTATTTTATAAATGATTCGAAAGATTAGAATAAATAAAATAACTTCGATCTAATCTTTGGAACCATTTGAGAAATAGGTCAATATTTTTTTGAATTCGTTATTCCAGTTTTGATATTAAAAAGTAAATTTTTAACTATAACTTACATACATATATACATTTAATATGTAATAAATTAAAATTATCATGATAAAATGCATAGCACTAACAGACGAGAACTAATTGAGTTTACTTTAAAATTATAACTTTCATAAATTATTTCATCATATACTGGTATATGTCTCTAGTAATGTCAGCTCTTTCTCTCACCAATATTCTGTCAATAACTAATTTCTTAGAGAAATGTAGAATTAGATCCTAATAAAACTGTAAGAATTCTTCCTTATATGACAAGCAACTATCTTTAAATAATGAATTTTTATTTTTTGTCATTTATATTAAAAAATGGCTCAAACTCTAGCCTAATCAATTCCTTAACAAAACTCCTTGTGTATGAATCAACAATATTGTCATTCAAGATATAATGAATATAGCACATAAATATTTGTTTCTAAAATATATTTCAATGAGTGAGTCCATTTGCTTGCTCAATTTCAAGATTTGAAAATTTAAATTTATGTCCGCAAAGCAATGTAATAAAATACTTCATTAAAATAAATGTCAACAGTATTGTGACATTATGCAGTCCCTAACTGCAAATCTGTCTTTATTCCTTAAGGTCTTTCAAAATGAAGGTTAAAATCTTAATAAAAAATGTGTTTTTCTAATAGAATTCATTCTTAAATATTTTGAACTTGCCAATAAAGTAGTCGGAATAACTTCATTACTGACTGAAATAACTTGACTCAAATTTCTTTATAAATAAATGTTTCTTACAACGAATTCATCGACCAAAAACAAATTTCATTGTAAGTTCACATATTAAAAAGTTAATAATGACTTCAGAAAATCCTAAAGCCATTTCGTCCTGTAGTTCATGTTATAATTTCAAGAGTTGATCAAACTGCGAAGAGATTATTTTAATCTAATTTAAAGGCATTAAATTAGATTAAAATCAGGAGAAGAAAACTTCTTGGTCCAAAGTACATATATAATAAATTCTTGCTTAAGTTGATAGTGCGTTTCTGTTCTACAGTGAGTTTATGAAATTAATTGTGAAAATTTGCAAAATAATAGTTTGTTAAATTTTACGAAATGATGTTCCTCTCATTTTATCATTAGCCGATGAAAATGAAATATTTTAAAATGTAAGTACAATATCATAATATGTAAGGTGTCATTTTTTATCTATTAAAATCCATCTTCCATAGCAGCAAAATTTATGTTTATTTTGAATTTCACTTGCATTTGACACTAAGTAAAAAGTTCAGTTCCTTGGGTAGCAACGCTTACAAAGATTTTTTTCAAAATGTATTATTTTCTGATTCCTCAAAGAATATCCTGATTTAACGGTCAATGTAACATTTTTTCGCAAATGCTTCGCGTAAGAAAACATTTCCTTTTCGACCAGAGAAAATTTCATTAAGTGAAAATATTCTTACTTTACGCAAAGGATTTCGTGATTAAATAGGTTCTTAAGATTCATAAAGTTTCCAGAGTTTTCAAGGCGAAGCATTTAGGATTTATACTCTCTTAGTGATAAAATCGAAAACAAAGTAAGAACTTATTAATATTAGGTTGGGGAAAAAGTAATCCATTATTATTTTGGTAGACGTCTGTAGTGATCGACATCTCGTGAGGTATCTATCAAACAATTTCAGATTTATGCTCGTTGGAAAGATGACATTTGACACTAAAATATCCTCTTGCGGTTGTTTGTTTGATGAATTCAGTTACGAGTACAAGGTTTTAAAAATGGAAGACAACAAACAGAAAATTCGATACATTTTCGTTTTTCTCTTGTAACGGCGAAAAAGATAGCCGGGTTGGCTAAAATTGTGAAAGGTGTTTATCGTCCTATATAAGACTGTAGCAACCAGTTACGCACAATTTTTGTTTCGTCGATTCCGTTTGGGTATTTGGATGCTAAAGATGCACTTCGCATGTGGATACAGCATCGTCGAAAATGTCTATAAAATATCAAAAATGATCGAAGTTAACCGCATGTCAGCAGTCGTAACGCGCAAGACCTAAAAATCTACATGAAAGCTGTTTTAAACCTTTTTACAAAGTGAATTTAAAAGAAGTTACATAAAGTTCACGTAAAAATAATGGATTTCTTTTTCCCCAAACTAATATTATTTAATGTAAATAGATAAAAAATGTAAAATAGATTTTACTGAACTGTGTACAGGAAATTCGAACCTTTATAACGCCTTTGTTGGTGATTTGCAACACTTTGCATCGGAGTTGAGAATCTTAGATCAACATTATAACTTAATGAAATTCTTTAAAGACCAAAACAAATTTCATTAGATTCGCGGTGATTTTGGAAACTTCTAATTTAGGACTTCTGCTTTGTCCTTATAAATATATATACTTATTTTCGTAAATCTCAAATATTGTTCATAAATTAATAACATAAAAAATATAAAAAACTAATTTAAATATCAGGTAAAAAATTTAATGGAACAAAACAAGACATGTATTGGATTACAATAAAAAATATTATCTTTCTAAAACAAGTGATCCATTGAGAAAATGTATTTCATTTCTAATATCTGATTAAAATGTTAAGGATGTAAACTATCTGCTTCTTATTCAAATATAGATTTACTCTAATCCTTACTGAAACTTAATTCAATTAGCTTAAGATTCCAACAATCATTCTATTTCTATTAATCATTTTATTTCTATTAATAACGCATGTGTTTTATAAGTATTCAACATGGCAAATTAAAAAATGAGAACTATAAATTTTAGTTTTCTTAAACAAATATGCAAAATAAATGATTGTTCTAATGATAGGATTCTTTTTTGTTTCACTTTTTTCCAAAGTTTACTTCTAAGCACATTCTAAAATCAATTAAGTTAAAAATAGCAAAATTTCAGAATGTTTTCAGAATGCAAAAAGCTCAAGTACAATTTTAACTAGCTACAATCTTTGCTTTCGCTCTAAGCATGAGTAAGAATCAATTTTTTTTGATATTGATATATCAACACAGAGCATTTGGTTGTAGCGCAAAAAAAATAAACCATAAAAAAAAAAAGCTATGAGGAAGAAAAACTAGATGGTTTCTTCTTCATCGTCAATGCTTCCTCTCTTAAAAACAGCCAATCCTTTCTCCACGTCACTGCTTTTTCGCCAAGTGCCAATCGCCAAGATTTACGTCCAGACGAATCTGTTTGACAGACAATGTATTTCCAAGATCTTCCACAACAAAGCAGGCCCTGACCTCGATAGCTCCATCAGGCTTTAGGCCTAGTTTTCACTTTCCAGACAGAGAAGTAAACAACTTGAAAACGTGAGAAAAAAAAATAACACTTTTTTTCCTTGTCCAATCTTTTTTCATCCTTTCCCTTTTAACTTTGTCTTTCTTCTTGGCCATTACTGTAAAAAAATATTCCCGTCCCTTGTGTAATGCTCTTATGAGTGGAGTGCTTTCTGTTGATTTTGTAAAAAAAAATATATAATAAATAGTTGCAATTTGTCTTTCGCATGAAAAATAAAAATATAAAAAAATCTTATTTGTGATCTATTGTAGGAAGTATTAAAATAAATGATTTCATCTTGAAATTTTACTCGAAAAGGCCTCTTTCCAGTAAATGCAAACACTGTAATGACCAGATTGTTACAGCAATTATATGAACGTGCTCTGTTATTTAATTTCGGTAATAAAGACATCTGTTGACCTCATTTTTATTTTTAAATTGCCCTAATTTTTTCAACAAAGAGAAAGGAAACTTACTTTTTTTGCATTCAATATGTAACAATTTAAAGAAAAATAGATTAAAAATTAAGAAAAATACTGAAACATAAATTACGGTACGCAAGTTTAAAAATTTTAAGCTCTGCTTACATTTTGAAATAACTCATTATCTAGTATTATACATAAAAGAAAACTTTTATTATATATATATATATAAAATAAATCTAGGAAGTTATAAGAATATTTTAACCGGAAGTAATGAAATTATTATTTTCCTTCCAAGATTTTGAATTAAAACACGTAATTTGTTTAAAAAAATAAATACATGAATAATTGGAAATACTTGCAGATTTGAAGTTTATTTTATCCAAAGAAGTAGTTATAGTTGTTAGAATTAGTAGTTATTAGTTATATGATTATTGTTTGATTTTTATGTTTGTGTATATTTATTTGCATATATTTATTACATTCGCAAATGAATCTAAACACTTTTATTTATTAAGTCAAAAATGTTTTTAATATATTACTTTTTTTACAGAACCCCTTCAACTTGAAAATAACTTATCAAGCACACTTTTCTCGAAATATATCGTTTTCTTGCAAGTGTATGGATTAATTAGATTTTATCTTCTGCTCCTTCAGTTCGCTAAAATTGCAGAATGAAAAATGAGCTCATAGCAGAATGTCTTTGAAGTGAATTCAGATAATCGTTTTCTGGGAACTTCTTTTGGTAAAGCTTTGAGCAGTAGCGATGTTTTTTTTTACTGCCGGTGGTTTTTGAGAATTATTCCATCAAATGAGTATTTTGGACGAAACATTTCTATGATGAAACATGATTTACCTGAAGTGGCTATCCAGGCACACAAAAAACTCAATTATTCGGGTAACAATGCATTGCTCATTCATTCTTCGAAAACTGGATGCATTCTCAAAAACATCTCAGTATTTCTGCCTTTTATAATAAGTCTTGCAATCACACTCCCTGAACAATAGATGTTATGAAAACTACAATTATTAAACCATTCTGAGTCATTCTCAGTATTGGAAAAAGCCTTTCACAAACCGCACACAAAAGCTTTTTTTTCTAAGAAAAGTGCGAACACTTCGAAAATTTATTATAAAATTATATTTGATTTTAGTGTTACTCACTATAATCTTTTTCTTAGCCAAATAAAAAGTTAAATTAATATTGTGTAAAAAACAATTCTTGATGTATAATCAAGGCAACCTATATATTTATTTTTCTGACATTACTCTAAATATTTTCAAAAGAAAAGTATTTAGCAGTGCTTATAAAAGTTCTTGACTAAAATTGAAATAAAAACCTTCCTATCAAAAAATTAAAATTTAAAAAAGTTTTGATCATAAGTTAAACAAAAATTAAAGGTGTGCTTGTGATTTTATCATTACTCATATAATTTAAAAATATGCTCCACTCTTGTCTGTATCACATTATTCAAGATTTATTGATTAGAATGCGCGCGCCTGTGTGTGTTTACTTCAAGTAATGCGTGCGCGGGAAATACTTTTTATTAACTTAAAAACTGGGACTTTAAATGACAAAATTTATAAATTGTATTAATAATAATATAATATGATAAAATGAAAAAAAACATTTATCTAAATACAGTATATTATTGAATTCATAAACCCTATGATTATTTAACATACGTTTTTTTTATTAATGTATTAAAAAATCAACGTATTAACCAATTCCTTAGTGTTATAGTTTATAAAAACATAAGAATAAACAAATGTTTGAGATTACATTATTTATTATGTGTTTTAAAAAAGAAAAATTGTTAGTTTTTCCAATAAAAAAATATGCTAAATAAGCAAAAATTGATATTTATGATTTTAGTTTGTTCAAAGCAAATATTTCTACCAATGTAAACTACCAAAAAAAATGCTTACCTTACATCAATATTTAAATAATGTATTTAATAATTATTTCAAAAAGTGAATATATATTCATTTTGTCAAAAAAAATATTAGTTCATTAAATTAGAAGAATCGGTTGTTAGTGATTATATCATTAATCACGAGATTCTTAAAAAGGAAAGATTTTCTTTTCCCCTCACAACATACTTATCTCAGTTAATTAGAAAAATGCAGTGAAATTATCCTTCGCTCGAAACCAATAAGCAGAAGAGATTGTAACTTTCAGAAAGTGTTCTCATAAAATTAATAAACAAAATATGCTTATTTGCATATTAAAAAAAGCGTGAATAAACAAATTGCTAAAAACTTTTAGTTCCACAAAGGGATAAAGAAAATAAACGACATGTTTATGATTAAACCATTAATCACGGGAGAATTCAGTGAAAAATTATCTGTTTTCCTTATCGAGCTTTTAGATGTTATAAATTTCCCTACTTTGGAATAAGTTAGTGAAATATTTATTTCCAATATTTTTTATTTGGTGTGAAAAAACAGTTATCAAATTGTTAAGATCCATCTGTTTCGCTTCACGCATCGAAAAAGAAAATTATTCTAACCATTGTGGTTGCTTGATTAACCACGTGATTATTAGAGTAAAAAAAGTTGCCTTATTTCCTTTACACACACACATAAGCTTTGGGGCTTTGTGTAGCAAAATAGAATAAATTTAATGTATGGTGTACATCGCAAATGACAAGCATTTAATCGGATAGAAGAACTGACTAAAATGTTCATAAAATGTATAAAATATCATATTGTTTTTATTTTTATTAACAAAGTATTTTTAATGAGAAACTATAATTGATGTTAAAAATTGATAAAAATGATAAATAAAAATTCACCTTAGCAAACGATAAATTTAATTTCAATCAAATAATGATATTGCTTGATTGATTTTTATTTGTATAATTCTTTTGATGGAAACCTTTAATTAATATCAAAAATCAATAAAAAATGAAACAAAAATTTTTAATTCCAAACGATAAATTTAATTTTAATCAAGTAAGGAAATTAAGAACCACAAATTTAAATATTTTTATTTTGAGTTTTGGCAACAAATCGATGGTTTCTTCACATTTTAGGAAAAATTATTTTCTTTTTTTCCCTTCATTTGATCAATTTAATTGAACAAAAGAAGCAGACTTTTCCCGCAATTTATTTAAAGATCTCCAATCACTGGGGAAACTGCTGTCGCTAATCATTTAGTTGAATGATGCAAAAACGCTCGAAAAAAATGAAAAAAAAAGCCCTCAGTCTTGAATCACAAAGGACAACGTCGTTGATCTATAGCTTTGTAAAGCAGTCATTAGTCATTGTTGCACCCTCCGAGTGCGAAACATCAGAAACACAATTTTTTTCATTCACCGACCCTTCTTGGAGATGGACACAATGCATGCATGCGGGGGTGGTGAAGTGAAATGAAGTGAGTAGCGAATCGAAGCGCAAGAAAAAGTACGTAATGAAGTAAGTTTTAAGAAAAGAGTTCTAAAGAATTGTATCTTTTATTTGTTTATTTCTTCGTCGCTAAAATCGCTTCCGAAAATCATTATAGACAATTTTTTTTAATTTTCCCTTTGAAAAGGGCTTTTGCAAAGTGAGGTGAAAATAATTTGAACCGATTTTTTTTAGAAATTGGCATTTGATGTATTTATTCATAATATAATTTAAATGAATTTTGTGAAGCAAAAAATTTGAGAGCATATTTTAACTCCTTTCTTAATGTATTGTTAAAGTGCAATAGAAAAAAAATCCGTTTTATATATTTTCCATTCAATTCGATTGAAGTTTAGATGGAAGAGTGACTGGGACCTTGTAACAAACTAGTTCCATGATTTGAACCAGATACCATTTTTTTTCATAAATTTTTTTATAAAACTAAAATCTTAAATTACTTTTAAGAAATTAAAGCAATGTAATACATCGGCATGTTCAAAAAAAGTATTTTATAAAAGTTTGGGGGAAAAAGTTATCCATTATTTTTTGGGTAGACGTCTGTAGTGATCGCTATCTCGTGAGGTATCTATCAAACAACTTCAAATTTATGCCCATTGGAAAGGTGACATTTGACACTAAAATATTCTCTTGCGGTTTTTTTGTTTGATTAATTCAGTTACGAGTGCAAGATTTTAAAACTAGAAGACAACAAACAGAAAATTCGATACATTTTAGTTTTTCTTTTATAATGGCGAAAATGCTAACCAGGTGGCTAAAATTGTGAAAGGTGTTTATTGTCCTATATATGACTATAACAACCAGTTACGCACAATTTTGATTTCGTCAATTCCGTTTGGGTATTTGGATGATAAAAGATGCACCTCGCATGGATACAACATCGTCGAGAATGTCTATAAAATATCAAAAATTATCAAACTTGACAGCATGTCAGCAGTCGTAGCTTCACACAAGACCTAAAAATCTACATGAAAATTGTTTTAAACCTTTTTACAAAGTGAATGTGAAAGAAGTTACAAAAAGTTCAGGTAAAAATAATGGATTTCTTTTTCCCCAACCAGTATATATAGACTAATTTAAAACTTACAAAAGAACGATGATTGTTCTCAAAATAAAATAATCTTGTAAATACATAATTTATTGGAATTTAATATTGAGTTTATTACTGAAAATATATTATAAATTAATATATCAATCTTATAACCTGTAGTATCATATTCTCATATTCTTATCAATTAATGTCGACCTCATCCTTATCACTCATCGGGAGCGATTCGCGGATTGGTCGAATCAGTTGGAAATAAACAAGCCTTTTTAATAGTCAAAAATGCAAGTTCATAAACACCTTTATGATTGCTTAATGGTGAAGAGGAATAATAGTTTTCTCAAAGAGTATAGGTACTTTTACTATAACTTTTTACTATTTATGCAATACTTTTTACAATTTTTATATAAGAGAATTTTTGCTTTCAAGGGGATTTGAGTCCTATTTTAATGGTACTAAAAGTTCCGTTTTACAGTTATTTTCACAATAATAACAAAATTACAATTTAATTTTGAGCTGAAAATTAAATATTTAAGTCAATAGAAACTTTCAACTATAAAATAATATTAACTTTAATCAACATTAATTTTTAGTTGAAAAATGAGATTTAAGTTTGCTAAGAAAAAAATTTTAAAATAAAAGTTAGAATAAATTTTAAAAAATTAATAATTATGTAACATTTCTTGAGTTTAAAGTAAAACCAATCAAAACAAAGTTGCTAATTTGAGTATCAACAATAAAAAAATGTTTATTTAAAACGAATTCAATTACAATGAATATGCAATCAATGTAACGAACGATGATTTAAATTGAAGTAAGTAAACAGAGCAGTTTTCGATTAAAGTTTGAGGACAACTACAACAGAATCCTCCGATTTTTAAGAGATCAACTAAGCAATTTTTTTAATTTAACACATGTCTGTTTTACAGCATTATGTTTCCTGTTTATTTTCAGCAATAGAGTCACAAAATACATTCAATCTCCTCACAAATTTAAACTAGTTTCCAGTGATCAAGTGTACACTTGAGCTTACAAACTAGTCTTCAAATTTTCTCATCGTTTCAGGGAAAGAACGTTAAAACCTTTGCATTTGTTACGAGCATCAGTCATATCAACATATACTTTTTTTATTGAGGTGAGTATCGAACCACCTATGTTTTGAGTATAAAGCAGTAGCCTGTTTTTTCACATATTTTACCATGGTCACTATACTTCAACGTTTTTTTATGATTCAATGTATCTGGGTTATTTAAAAAAAATGAATCAAATTTCCTTTTCTCTCTCTTCCCCACCATGAAGTATTAAAAGAAATACGGTTATGCAACTGTCGAGTAAAAATATTTTTTTAATTTTACGAGTAAGTATTATGTCAACAAAACAAAATATGCCTAGATATCATAGAAATAAAGAAGGCAATAAGAACAGTTTGCATATACGGGGTATAGTACCTGATTTTTAAAAACAATCATGTTGAACTTCGTTGTTCTTCAAAACATGACAATGAGAGGAATAGGATCAAAAAGATGAAAAAAGGACATAACAATGCCAACTCAGGTGACAACCTCCTTCCTTGCTTATATTTACCATGTATTAGGTTGTTTTTATCAATCTCTTTGTAGGTTGTTAATAGACATCCAAAAATGTCTTCCAATAACCTAACTAATAAAAGGAAATAATAAACGGGTCATTCTGGTAAAATAGTAATCAATTAAATAAAATAATTACAGGAAAAAATGTATTTTTATTTAAAGATGTTATATAAAAAAAATACGAACTTTTAAATAATACAGTAGCCTACAGATTTAAGCGTTCAATTACCGTTTTTCATTAATATCGATTTGTCGGAGGTAATTTGTAATGTAAGGTATATATTTTCCGTTCCATTAATATACTCTCAGAATTATATAAGAAGTCAACATGAAAACAACTAGTCATCAGTTAATAAATGATGAATAACATTTATCATTAGGTGCGAATGTGAGAAGAATGTAATAAGGAAAAAAAAACGAAGCAACATTCTTATCAAATAACGATTTACTCGAGCAATAAATTCCATCATAATGATTAACTCTGACATTGATGGATGGGAATCAACAAACTGCTGATGAATATTCCACCACACTTACAGATCTTCTTCATTTTCTTGCAAAAAAAAAAAGTCTATGTGATTTTGACTTTTTTGTCTACTTCTGGTTTATCTATCAAGTAATAATTAGTAATTTTAAAAAATACGACGATTTAAGATTATACCTTAGAAATTTTCAAGTAAAAGCTGCTTAAAATGGAATTGAGAGGCTCAATATTTGAATATTTAATAAATTTAATGTCCTCCACAAGAGAGAGCTGTCGTCTAAGGTATAAATTTCAATCATAGCTCCCTCTACATTAAAATTCCAACCTAGTTTCATAGTTTCAAAATCATAGGTTTCTTGAAGGTAACACTCTAAAACCTAACTAACTATATATAAGCAAAATACCTACCAACATTTTATCTAGTTAATGTGTAGATTAACGGATTTTATACTGTTTAACTTCAAAAATAGATTGTTCAAAATGTGTTTGCAATTTAATCAACTACTTTGTTAATCGTTGACTTATTAACTTGGCTCTTTTCAAAAATTAAAGAAATTACATTTTTTAATTTCTTTAATTTAAATACAATTTAAATAAGTCACATGACAAAAATATTAACTGGCACCATTGTTGTTTGTAGTTACAAAATTACAGTGAACTTAAACATAATATCGTTTTCCATTTTCTTGTATTTTATGAAAACTTTTGGATATCGGACAAATTTAAATTCATTGATCAAATTTTAATTTATTACCGAAGGAGAGCATTATAAAATGAGTCATAAAACCCAAACTTATAACTACTTTTTTATTAATGCGAAATTAAATTGGTTAAATAAAAAATTATTCCTAAATTTCTTTTTCCTTTCCAATTTTTTGAAAAGCATATGCCATAGAACTAAAATTAAAATAAGTCATTTGTCCATTTTAATCATAAACTTTTTAATAACAGGTGTATGAAAAATGAATATTACTTGCCAATACAAGTTTACTTTTTGTTTATAATATAGATTGTACTGTTGATTCGTACATAAAAGCACTCTCATTAGCAGTTTTGGGATCACTAAACAAAACCTATTCCAAATGTTAGAAAGAAAACTAAAAACACCGAGCAAAACAGGATCTCGTGCGCGGTGAATAAATAACAGGCGATTTTTTACTGCAAAACGCTCACTTGCAGACGAAAGTGTTGGTTTATCTGACAGCCAGTGATGCATAGTGCCCTCGAATATTCAACCGTAACAAAAGGGGAAAATAAAAAAGAAGGGAATTAGTTGCTTTTTGAACTTTGCCGGTTCTGTGCCAATAGAACAGCTACTGAACAAAAATTGAAAACAAGAATTTGATGGACGAGTGCTCTTCGGTAACATTTGGCATGATTTTGAGAGAAATGATGTCCTTGCTACGCACATCGTAATTGAGTAAACTTTAAAACATTATCTTCACAAATTAAAGAAAAAAATCAATATTTACTAAATAATAAGAATTTTTATTTGGAATGGAAAAGGAAAATGGTACCCCCATGGATGATATAAGAATACCATTTTTATAATTTTTTCAAAATTTTTACATATTTCAATTTTTAAATATCCTTCTACAGTTACGCAGCAAAGATATGAGCGAATTAGAAAATCTAATCAAACTGGAAGGAAATTATTCACTTTATGGAATGAATATTTTATAGTTAAATAAAAATTATCATCAAATCTATTGCAATCTTAAAGAGCATGTAAATTCCTTTTAATATTCTGTTGCAATAAAGAAAATGTGTGAACAATTCTCAATAAGAATTTTAGAAAATTCTTTTCTCCTCTTCCTTTGAGCATTCCTTCTAGAGTATCTTTACTTTTTGAGAATTTTTGAGAAATTGTAGACTTATACTTCACACTGCGTATTTAGAAAATAACATCTTAAATTTTGTTAAGACATTTTTAATATGCATTTAAAAGGTAATGGGCAGTATTCAATTGTCGTAAGAGAAAATATTTGGAAAATTTTCAAACACTCACCCAGTGAGATTTACATGCAGAAAACATGAATGCAATATCTACTTTCCGTCATCAAACACTGTCTGCGTTCAAACTATTAAATTTCTATGAAAAGCGTGATCTTACCCCTAATGAGTAAACTGATCTTCTAGATATCCTAAAAGAGCATATTTAAAGGCACTTAGACAGCGACCTGGAAAGATTTTCAAAAAAGAAGAGCCTGTCTCGTGTCTTAAGGAAGGAGAAATTTGCATAGTTCAATAAGAGTTAAATTTACCTTCGTTCCATGTTAAACTATTAGTAAGACGTAATGAAACTCTTCTCAACTCCACAAATAGTTTACTACAGCAGCGATTTAAATCTGTAAACTATATCTAACTTATAGCCTTTATTCCGCTTGGCAACATGCATAAAATGCGATGACGTCTTATTGGTGGTGACTTATCGAACTTTTTTCATGAAAATAAAATTTCCATGATCTTTTGTGAAGTATACGGAGTTTAACAACATTTGGCTTCATAACTGCTTTCTTATAGCTATTTTAAATTGGAATTTTTTGTTGCAAATAAAAACCTGTGTTTGAAACATCACTATGCTATATATTTTAGAATTTTTCAAAATTAAACAACTCTTGATCTGTGGATTGGTTAAAAATTCTTACGTTAAATAAAAGGTAAGTAAGATGATCTCTCTTAATAGAGGCTAAATTGTATCATCTTATTACTATAAGCTTGAAAATAAATATTCTCTTATCCCGACACTGCTCTAATAATAGTAACAAAATTGGGAACAATTATATAATTTTATCAACAATTTTGTCATTGTTGGAATTTTTCTTTTTTCCCTAATGAACTGCCATTTCAGATACATTAAGCGCTTTAGTAGATACGAATTTGATGGCATCTTGATAATTCTATTTAATAGCGACTTAGGATTATCTTAATTTCGGTTCCCTTATATATATATATATATATATATATATATATATATATATATATATATTAGATAGACTTTAAAGGCTAATATGCAAGTATGTTAGCCTTTAAAGTGTCCATCACTGAGAAGTAAAAAAAGTACGTTATATAAACACACATATTTGTCCATTCTAGAAAACTTTGAAAAAAGCACAATAATAGTTATTTATTTATTAAGAAGTTAAAATATTATATTATACCGTAAATTGGTATAAACCTGCATGAGCAAGAAACAAAAAATAATTGTACACCAAAAATAGGAATATGAAAGATTAAAAAAACTACAATTTATTAATATTTACATATTTCATAGAAACACAAACTAATAAGTATTTTTAAAAGTGACACTGTAATTTTGCAGAAACATTTTTCCTTGAAAACTATACAAAAATTCGAAAAGCTGAACAGTGTTTATGAGTAGGTGGCAAAAGTTCTTGCAACTCTGACACTCTTATCTTCATATCAAGATTTATGGATTTCAGAATTCGAGGTGACAGACGATGTCTGCTTCTCTTCTTTTTAGACCGCGAGTGTGAGCCATTCTTACGGAATCGAACATTTTTTGTCGAGTTGTACATTTATTTGGAACGCCCTGTTCTACCTACTGACCTCAATATATTTTGAAATTTTGTTGCAAGCGATAATCGTAAAGTAAAACCAATTCTAAAAATATTTAGACGAATAAAAGAGAAAACGATATATATAAAAAATATTTTCTTTTTGCTTCTATTTTTTTTAACTTTAGTTTCTTTTCAAATCCTTGCAATTTTTTTTCAGAGCCTCATAATCAATATTTCGTTCCCATTCAAAGCAAGTCTTTAATGAAGTACTGGGATATTTACTAGCTAAGATTTTTTTGGCAAAACTTTTTTTATCGTCTGAAATTAGAAAATGAGAACTGAAGTGAAAGGGAAAAGAAAACGATCTCTCTAAAAACAAAAGAGAAAGGATAGAGATATCTGGAGAAAGTCAACCAAATAAATATCTCATTCCATCAGGGTTGTTTTCCTTTTTTTTTTCTAATTCTTTTTTTTCTTCATCCAGTTCTGTAACAAAGAAGCCTTTGATGAAAATATCGATAAAGATACGAAAAAAAGAGTTATTGATTAGTCAGGCTCGTAACTTTTTTTTTGTTTCGGAATTGTGCACAATAACAAGAAAGTTCAATGAAAATGTCTGATTAAAAAAAAAAAACATTGATAATTATTTAACTGTTTTTATTTTAGAAAATATTATACTTTGATTCCTTTTTTGTAAAATATAATTATTTATAAATTATAATTATTGCAAATTTTCCGTGTGGGATTAAATAATTGCTGACAATAGAAACCCAGTTAATCCTTTTCAAATGCACCTTTTTTGAAACACCAGATAAAAAAAATTTACGTTTCTGTGCTAAATATATTGTAACATAAAAATGCTATACGTATCATGTAAAGTAACAATGTTATATTTCAGAAAGAAATGGATAAAAGTTTAGCTGCTTATTATTTTTATTTTAGTATCCATGGCATTTAATTGCTTTTCACATCAATATACAAATATTTTTTATTATTAAAATGAATTTTATATTATTGATGTTCATTAAATTAAATTTTAATGATTAAAGATAATAATACATGTTTTATCAGAAAACTTCTGTCATTACTGATAAATAGCCTATTTTTGTGTTTCTGCACGTATTTCCTCGGGGAAATATTAATTGGGGGTTTTCCGGGTTTTTCTCCCTGGGGTATCATAAATATAATTACTGCCCACTGTCTATCATGAAAATAATTCTGCAATTCTTTTGTTTCTAGCCCTTTTTTTTTAGTGTTGGTAATCTCCCATGCATTTAAATACTGCTGTTACATATATCGAAATATTTATTGTAATATATATATATATGTAGAATTTTTTAGAATATTTATTGAAAATTTTCTTGACATTGACTCTATCACCAAATAGGAATTTTATTAAAAATTTTCAATGTCATAATGATGTCTTAGATAGTGTAATAAAAATAATGGTTTAAGTAGAAATAGCTTAAAAATAAATCGTTTAAATTGTAATGAGATCACAAAAATACTTAAATATTTAAAAAGAAAATGCAATTAGAAAACAAATTAATGTCAGAAATCATGTTGATGTGAAATTATTTTTCAATAAAAACATAATTCTATTAAATTATGATCCAAAGTTATATGTTTATTTATATTATTTTATCGTACAAAGTTTTGATCCAAAAATTACATGTCTTTTCCTTATTATTTTATCATACAAAATGATTCAAAATTATATGGTTTTTTATTATTTTAAATATAATAACGTTTCGAAAGTAGTTTTTATAAAAACATTTCACGTTATTAAAATGAAAATATGAACAAAAGAAAAGTAAATTTCTATCAAAAACATCAAGATTTAAAAGACTAGAAATGAAAAACATTTTTTAGTAATCACAAAAAGAAAATGTGAAGGTTTATTAAAGAAATAAGGATTTTCAAAAGAAGAAACTTGACAAGATGTTTGCGAAATTTTTAAAAATCTTCTTATATAAAGTAAAGAAATAAATATGACTTTATAAAATAAGAAAAATAATATATATGAAGTAGAATTTCAAAAAGAATTTAATAGATAAGCAAATGAACAAAGTTTCATATCTAATTAACAGCTCGAACTTAGTGAATCCTCCATGTATGAGACCAAAAAATTAGTCTTTTTTTTGTTAAAAACGTTTGATTTGCTTTCTATCGTTTCTTTAGTGACCAACTGAACAAAACTTTCATCAAAAAAAAAAAAAAAAAACTTTTATTATCTTGTTTTTCCCTCTTCATAGTAATTTGTTTCTTTTACTTGTTTCAATAACAATGTTGTTGTACTTAAAAATGGACAATAAATATTTATCTTTTTTCTAATGTTTATATTTTTACTTTTTTATTTTATTTTTCTGTGTGCTTTTTTGCAATTTTCTGACTTACATAGCATTCAGCTAATTACTAAGTAATTCTAATCTAGTATAGTGTTCTTCTTATAACTATTATACAAATTTTAAACTGCCAAAGGCAGTGATGATGTGTTAATGTTGGATAATCTCAAAATATGTTTAAGAGGTCACCGTGACCTTCTGGAAGAGCCAGGCTTTTCAGAGAAAATTTCCTGGGCTCTATTCTAATCTCTGTTAAACAATATGATACGAATACTGAGTGTGCGTTTTCTGCATGCATATCTATTGGTTTAGATTCATGGAAATTATCCAGGTTTTCTCCCTCGCGATTCGTTGATAAGATATATTATCCATAGAGAGCACACCTGAAAAGTTATTATAAAAGAATTACAACTGCTTTCAGCTGCTATGGTCAACACTATATGATGTAAAAGATGCAGTTCAAAGCCACTCCTGCTGATATGTTATCAGTTATGTGAATCAGTTCGAAATAATCTGTATTTTTCAAACTTAGTTGCTTCTGTATTCATTAAATAATTCTCTGTAAAAATAACTGTTTTTCAATCGGTGTAAGTTGCTACAGGAAAAAAATATTTTAAAAAATGGACATTTTTGCCTTAAATTTAAAACAGATTCGTCTAGTGAGTTTTAAATAAATAAAACATCTTTCATTTGGATGCTATATTTTACTACATTTAAAGACTGTAACAAAATGTATCCCAAGGCTTAAAATTATTTTTTAAACAACAAAAACTTATCGCTTATTATTACATACCTTTTGTGTACTTGTACATTATAACTTACATTTCTACTTTACAGAATTGACATTGTACTTTTTATTTAAGTACTTTTTTAAACGAACAAATCGTTCCCATCTCCGACTACTGCTTTACTTTTTTTCCTGATTTCCAAAGTACAGGATGCATTACTGCACATTTATCCCGAGCTCTAATGGAAAATCTTATAACTACATAAGGGAAACGACAACTTCGAGCAGGGATTTTTAGGACTATGCCATCGTCTTCGCTTTGAGCAAGACCATCCCTACGAACTTATTCTGTATCAAAAACATCTCGTGAAGAAGTTCCCTTCCAGTAAATAGGCCCTCCCCCTACTCTCTGCTGGAGCAAACAGCATTTGATCGCGTCGCTAAAAGGGTTTCTCTGTATTCTATCCACTCAAGGATATTTTCCCATGGATCCTCATCACCCCGAAAAAATATCTGCAGACGATAAAGATTTCAGAAAGGAGGGCTTTCAAAAACCTCTTCATATGTCTGCTATAGAACGGCTTTCTTAATAGCGAATGAAAAATGTTCCGAGATTTTACCTTAGGCCCTCCTCAGATACATTTCCTTTAAAATTTAGGATTTCTATACATTGTATCTCTCTCTGTTGCCAAACTCAGTATAAAAAAAGTTGGAAAACTCGTTCCGGCAAATGAAAGGGTGCTGAGTGCAGATTACGGGAGAGTGTTCAAGTATAAATCATGATAATAGATACAAATTTGTTTGTTAAATTTACAGTGAACTAAAGAATATAGTCTCCATCTCGCTGAAGAATATTAAATTTCTATTCGATGAATTTGATGGAAGTGAAGAAATAAGATTAATACTTTTTTTATTTAATAGCTATTGAAAATAACGAAGTTTCTTTTATTTTCAGGTGTTGCATACTGGTTGGTTTGTGTTTCAGACATTATATTTGAATTTGTATAAAACAATTGTTTGTTCTTATTTCTTTTTATTGACCCTCAAGTATTAATCCTTTTTATTTCATCAACAAGTGAGATTTCAATAATCACAAATTTATATTTTCAATTTATTTATAAAAGTTACAAGTTTATATTATTAATTGTTGTCTCCGTAGAAATAAAAAATACTTGAAAATCATTTAAATAATTTTACGTTTGAACCCAGTAAACAAATGAATCCTATCATTCTCAAACAAGTGTGAAACTAAACAAAAGCTGTATATATTTAACTTATTTAACTAGATGTTCCAAAGTACCATCCAGCAAAATAAAGAAGCTGTTTTAGTGAAAAGTAAGTTGTGAATTATCAATGTCTATTCTGGGAAGCAATCTCTAAATCAAACAGTTTAAATTGAACTAAATCAAGAATTATGAATTTGGAAAAACATTTAACCTAAGCAACTTTGAAAACTATATAAATCTAATAAGATTTGTCAGCATTAGTTCAAGAATTTTCTAGTAAATATTACAAGTTTTTCTCAAAACCCACACAGTGCTGATTGTAACTATTAATGTCAAGCTTATGATAACATTGATGGGAAAGATAGATATAGTCTGTCAAATATTCTTGATACTGAAAGGTTATTTCAAAAGTACTTATCAGCACTTCTAATTGAAAAAAAATAATAGTTTAAAATGCGAAAGTTGTGGGTACCTTAGAGTGAATCATAAGAAATGAAATTTAGTGGATGGGATTACGGGGGAAAGGAGTAAAGGGGAAAGAAGGTAATTATAATTTTAAAAAATAGTTTAATAAAGTTAAATTATAATTTGGAGGAATTAAATTAGTTTTAAATTATAAATTAGATTCCTGTGAAAACTATTTTATTAAAATTTGAACGTTCGTGCGTGTGTATTCGCATTTACAAAGAGTAAGTGAGAACTTAGTTCTCTGTAATTGGCGCACAGTTGGGCCTTACTAGTTAGATGGAAGTCACTTTGTGTGAATCTTCCTAATTTAGAAGCAGAGATGTAGCAGAAATTCCCTAAAGGCTTAGCTTGCCACCCCCAGAAGTATCATTTCAAGTGGAGGACATTTTGACCACAACCTATTTAACCTGCCTTCATTGACTTTATTGAACACGATAGGCCTTCTGTTGAGTCTGGACTCGAACTTACTACCTTCTAATGATGAGAACGATGTCTTAGCCAACCTGGGCACCACAGTCTATATACCTACCGTAAACTAAATAATTACTTCGAATCATTCTAAAAGTAACTCACTAGTTTCTTTGCTAAGGATTTTGATAAATTATTAGTTCATACGCATTTTGGAATACAACACATGAGAAAGATTTTGCAGTTTTTACTTGTATAGTATCAAGAGATTATTTTCTACATTAAGCAATGAGATATGAATAAAAGTTGTATAGCCAAATTTCATTTGTCAAATGGTCATAAAAATAACATACACCTTTTTAGTAAACATTTTAACAATTCTTAGTGTATACATATAATTAAATAATAATTAAATACATGAAAACAAAAAAAAAACAATTTTTTTCGGATTATAAATAGTTCCTTTTTAATAACTGCCTTACTCTTTCTTTCCAGTGATTATACTTCTGTTACAGTAGCGCCTTGATTATTCATAACTGAAAATAATTTGAGAACATAATTTCTTGACTTGAGAATCTTGGACTAATAACTTCGGCATTTATGAAAGTTTTCACAAGAACCCAAAAAACAGTCTTAAATTTTCACATTTTATTTAATAGCAGATTCTCTGTAAACCTCAAAACTGTTTCTGTACTTTTGCAGCGATTCGTTTTTGTCCTTGTTGAAATATGCTAGTGAGAAATCGATAAAAGCAATATGTCCAAAAATAGTTTCAGCAGCTCTCAAAAATTTGAGTGTTAATTCACTTCATTAGTCAATCACATTCTTCAGACCTCAATCTGTAAAAAAAGTTAAGAATGTTTAATCTTTGGGATTTTGAAGAATAATTAGCTGGTTTAAAAGATATTTCTTGTATCAACGAATCTTAAAATTAAGATTCGGACATGGGGATAACCTAATCTTGGTTATTAAAAAAATTAATAACAAAGATTATATTATCACCATGGATCGTGTGTTCACCAGACATCAGGTAGTTTAGGTACCCAATAAACGTTTGTCGATTAATTATTAGGCAATCAGTACGCAAACCACTTGGCAATTCCGTGGTGACTTACAAGAGTTATTTCTCTACTCGAAGTCAGTAGTCCTTAGAATGATATAAATAAGATTGATTTTATAATTTTAACCACCAATAGTTATTCTATTCCAGCTGATTCCCCGGACCTCAACGAAGTGCATTTCCGACCAGATTAATATTAGAAATTCCTTACATTACAAATAAATAAAATTAATAATGTTTTAAAGTATTTTAATGTAAATAAACTTTAACAAAGTGATAATAATAATCTTACTTGCCATTTGACTCGCCAGACCTCAAGCAAACATATGACTGAATAGATTAATACTTTATAAATAAATATCATCATCTTTCAAAAGTTAAAAATGTTGATGCTTTTTTCTGATTACTCATAAAGAAATAAAATATCATTCAGTCTTGAGAATACCGCATTTTGGTGCGATTAATGGTCTAAAAACTAATTTGTATGTCATGATTTGCTATTTAGATAAAAATTGCATCAGTTGACAATGAATAAAAAGTCTTTGGGGGTTCATAAAATATAATATTTTGTAAGAATACTTTTTGATGTATATATATTTTCTTAGTTGACAGGTGTTTTCCCACCCACTTCTCCTACCACTGTCCCGATAGGCATACATTTTGAGTTAGAGCCGTTTGCATTTTCATATCTGTCACAACATTTCGCATCCATCATTCAAAGGTCCTTTCAACGACGAGATCCCAGGCCATTTATCAAACGAAAGAAAAAATATCCCAGTTCTATCTTCTTTTTTCTTTTTAGGATACAATAGACTCTACCTGTGTTGATAGAAGTAGTTATTATCGCTTTCATTTGTGTCCGATAAAAACTAGCGTAATCAATTTACTTCTTTTAATGAGAATCGTCTGCCTCAATAATTACTTCATTGTTGCAGTTGAGACTTGAAAACTACAGGCGATTTGTTTTTATATTTAGTTTATTTTTGTTAGAAAAGTGTAAATTTACCCAATAATAAAAGGAACTATAATTCAATGAATATTGATGTCAGTTAGAGAAGTGCTGATTTGTGTTAATCGAAACAATTTATTCTCTCTAGTGTAAAAATTCAAACTAATTTTAAGTCAGAACATGGTATATTTAAGAAATTTTATAAATTTTATGTATTCATTTTTACCATGCTGTAGGCTCTCATCTTTATTATTAAAATAATTTTATCGTTTTCATGTATCTAATAAATAAACAAGAATAATAAATATATTTTAATTAAAATCATTTTAATAGTTTATTGTTGAAGTGGAAACGAAAATCTCGCTAATGATTCCTTTTATTTTGTTTCTCTTTTTTAACCAAAAAAAAAAAAAAAAAAAAAAAACAGAAATATTCCTTGTAATAAAACAAGGAAAGTATAATTTAACAAATATTATTTTTTTAAGTAATGAAATTTACATTACATAAATATTACTATTTATTAGTTTAATCTTTTTAACGGCAAAATATAAACAACAGATGTCGTCCGTATAGTTTGTTTACAAAACAAAGTTTTCATAATGATAAAAAAATTAAATAAACAAAAATGATAGTTTTTGTTTCGAATAAAGGCCACCTAAGAGCGTTAAGAGTTTTTTTAACTAGTATAAGAGCTCCATCACAGTTGTTCAAAATTGTACGGTGAGAGCGTATTGTGCAATGATATTTGTATCAGCAGAGGTAGGCAACCAGAAGTGTAAAACATTCAATCAACACAAATATCGGAAATTTCTCAATGATACTTAAAAAAAATTACTGGTATTTTGTTATTAATAAACAATAAAGATCTTCTCTGATCCACACAGAGACTTAGACTCTACACATGTTATGGATTTGCTTAGGATCTATTAACCAATCATTTATTACCCATAGTTGATCTCATTCGTAGTTTCACTGAGCATCCAAAAATAAAACTTGCTTTTGAAATCGCAATTCTGAAATGGAACTAGAGTATCCTGGTTGCAAAAACCATCCATCTTTTGTTCGGAAAGTAGAGAGTTCGATATTTACTATAACTGAAATAATTGTGTTCTGACAGTATAAGCTTGTGTTAAGTTTATAAAAATCTTTACACTGATGTGGTACGCTATTTGAAAAAAATATAAATTCCATCACTTGATTGTGTTTCTACAAAGCAGTTTTCTATGTTTAGGCATTCTTTTCGGCAGAAATAAAATTTGACAAACAGAAAAAAATGTAACCCAACAGATCTCCACTGATGGGTGGAGATCTGTTAGGTAAAGACATCTCATTATAGGAAGAGAGTTTGTATCCATCAGGAGTGAATGAATGATGAAAAAAATGCAAAAAAGAAAATATAGAGAGAAAAACTGGAAAGTAAAAGAAAGGTGTGAGATTTATCAGAAAAGGGTGTCTGGATGAGATAGAAAAGGATTTGAAAAAGGGAAGATAAAAATTTAAAGACAAAGATCAGGGATCGGAAAAATGAAGCTGTTTGACGAAGGAGGCCAAAATCCTGCACAATTTATAGAACGGAGGAGGTGCAGTAGTGAGTTCGAATCCCGGCTTAACCAAAGATCCACCGCGTTCACTAAAAATTCTGGGTCACGTCAAATAGATAATGGACGCAATGTTTTTTTAAGTGAAATAATACACCTGGAGTACTGGTACAGGTATAGGGGAGTATGTTAGTGCTACAATTGTCGAAATGAGATTTTGTTTGGTTTGTTTTTCACTTAATTATTTTTTTTTTCAGACGAGTGATGATAGACCAGGACAAACAGTGAAAATCACTACAAAGTCCCCAGATCAACATAGGATTCAAATCCACAAACTGTTGAACTAGAGGTCAATGAGTTTACTGTTCCGCTGCTAGCTAGACGAAGCAGGATCCGGATATATAAGATTATCATAATAATTTAACAGGACTTAAGACATCCAATGTTGTAAATGCTGAAGAACGATATTAAAGTATGATATCATATTTTAATTTTTCCCATTTATCAATTATAAAATAGATTTCTCAAAACTATTTCAAACTTTTAGGGAAAAAAAACTTTAAACATGTATAAGCATCAGAAATCTAGGTATTGAAACATCAGAAATGATAGTTCATCATCAATCACCTATATGAATGTTTGGAGAAAAATATGTTTTTATTTATATCCATTTTTAACAAATAATTATTTTATCAGTTATATTAATTTTATTCGTCACACAAAAATAGTTTCGAATAAAGTCTTCCTCATCCCCTATTTTTGAGTCATTTGATTACATATCCTTATTAATATTTATTAATTATTAATATTTATAGAAATTAAATTATGTTAGAATGAAATTATTGTATTAGAAATATTTATTGATTTTAAAATTATACTTTGAAATAATCATTTTTTTTTTCAATGTTAATTGCTTTCAGAAATAGTATAGAAAAATCTAGTGAGATTAAGAAAAAATATTTGATTCAATTGCTATAATATATATTAACTTTTTATCAATAAAATAAAATAAAATAGGGGGAAAAGTTTTTTATAAACTAGTTATTACCATAAAATGCTTTAAAAAGTAAATGAAAATCTATGGAAAAAATAAATAAATGATCATATAAGAATTTATTTTCAAACTAAATTTCTTAGTGAAACTTAAGAATTTCATTAAATATAATTTGATATAAATAGGTCATGAAATTAAAAATAATTTAAGTTTTTCTCTATTTTATTTAGTAATTTAATATGAAAAATATTTTGATTATTAACTTCCTAATAAATTATCAACCACTACCATCAAAAATTTTCGAACATTTCCTCATAAAATTACATTTTTATTATCCGATTCATTTTGTCATTAGGAAATTCTAGCCAGCATTCATACCATTAAAAAATCAATAATAAAAATCTAAAATCGGTTATTACTATAAGGCATATCTAAACAGGTCAATAAAAGCTCATGAAAAAATAAAATTATTGTATAAAAATTTATATTCTAAGCATTACTTTTCTCAATAGAATTTATCTATTTTTTTAATAATCAATTGGACAAAAATCACTTTAAAAATTTAAGAAATACACACACACTTACACTTTTCTCTATTTCAAGAAGTTAATATGCATTAATCTTCATATTAATAAAATAAATATGAGAAATACAAATAGTGTTAATAAAATTTCTTCTCGCGCTTAAACTACTAAATTATCGCGTGATTTATTATGTCGGTTTTAAAAAGAAACTAAATTAGAATGTTCTTAATGTATCCGTTGCCATTGGAACTTTAATTTTCCCGCTTCGATTCTTCAAAGCGGTTTGCTTTTAACTGCACCCTTAAAAATTTATTTAACTTTTTGTGCTGTTTCAGTTACAGTTAGAAGGTGAAAGTTATAAAAAAAATATTTTACTGTGACCACAAGATCACGATCTAAAAAATGAAGCCGGATGTAGAAATATGCAAAAACCGTTGAATTATCCTTGAAGAAGAGCAGTGTGTAACGAATTTTTCTTTCTTTTTTTTCGTTTTCTTAAAATGCTTTTATAAAAAAGTGACCCTTTCTTTGGTGCGCAGATAAATCCTGGAATTTGTCCTCGGAAAAATGCAACTTCTGTTTGGAACCGAGCTCAAAGAACAGCAATTTTGGAGAAAATAAATTATCGTCTGCGGTAGAAGGGTAGGAGCGAAGTTTGACAGGGAAAGTGCTCCGTCATTCTTATTTGGTTACAGAACATTTCTGACCGCCTCAATCATTCGGAAGGGGGAAATATTTTAGAAGAATAAAAAGAATTTTGCTTTTTTACAGTCGAACGCCATTCCAAGAATTTTAGATGGTTCTGTTTAAAAATGCGTTTATCATTTCCCTTTATTTTCATTTATTCTAAAATGAAAAGAAATTAATTTTTTTACAGTTGTAATATTCAAAGAATAAATTTCATTTAAAATAAATGCGTTCAAAATTTGTGTTGCATTGCGTTGAAACACATAATTATAAGCTACAAAAATGTTTAGCAAAAATAAATTAATAAATAAACTACAACTGTAAAATTTCCATTGTAAATGTTTTTTCATTTGAAAACAGAAATTTTTAATAGGCTAAAATTAGCTAATTTAAAAATTAATCATTAAAAAAAATTTCCATTTATTTACATGTTGGAGATAAATTTTGTCTGCTTGGGTTAAAAATATTTACATAACAGTTTTAAAGGCCTAAATGCTGCACTGTTTAATTTATTTAATAACCTGTATTTTAAGTTGTCAGTTGATTACAGAAAGCCCTGGTATTCATTTCCGCAGTTCGTAGATTCGATTTCTCTTCTACTGGCTTTGAAAATTTTAATATCACTTTAAATTGTTGGTGTGGTTCAAATCATCGTTTGTAAGCATAAAAATGCTTATAATATGAAGAAAAAACCTAAGATACCATCATTAAAGTTAATGTTCAAGAACTAAAATCTAACATAACAGTCTAAATTTATTATTAAATGATACTTATTTTTTACGAAAGATTTCTCTTCCTTGTTTCTTTTAATAAATTCATAGTTTATTCACTATAAAAGAAAAATAAATAATATTTAAAGACATGTATGACTGATAAATTTTTACACTTAGATGCTTCAGAGTGGCTTTTAAATTCTTAGACTCCGGATTGTAAATTTGAAGAGATTAATAATTTTTTATATTTAATCTCAAATAATGTGAGCATTGAGATTAAAAGAAAATTTCTGCAGCAAAGCGATGCCTACATGGCTTACATAACTTTTCTAAATGCAAATCAACCAGAAGAAACACTAAAATCACGTTCTACAAAGTGCTTATCAGATCACCTATGGATCTGAGACTTGTCGTTTGCTAAATCGCAGGCTGAACAACTAACGTAAAATTCTGAGGAAAATATTTAGAGCTGTGAATAAAAATGAGGTTTGGAAAAGTTAACATAATTTTGAACTATTCAAATTATTTAAGGATACAGATACCTTCAAATTCATTAAGATTAGTGGTAAGAAATTTTCGGGTCACATATGCAGAATGGAGTCTTATCATGAATATTTAAAAGTTTCAATCATAAATCTTCGGGAACTAAAAAAAGGATTAGTAACAAGTTGAGATGGACGGACTGTGTAGAGGGGGGTTTTAAGATCCTTAAACCCCTTCCTTCGTAATTAAAGTCCAATCTCCAAAAATAGATCGAAATGAAAGAAAATTCTTGGGGAAGCATTGGCTTATCAAGTGCTGTTGTGTTAATAGAAGAAGATGCTTCAGAATTCTGTTTGTGAAATGCTTAAATGTGGAATACAATGGAACATATGTTAACTGTATGGAGAAATAAAACCAGTGTCCAAGAATGTTTGCTTAAGGATTAATTTAGGGGAATTAATTTATACTTGGTATAAATTAATTCCTTTCAATTAATAAACATAAGCTATGTTTATTAATGAAAGAGAATTAATTTATACGTGAAACTGAATTATATTTTGTCAAACTCTGAAGCATTATAATTTCACCTACCTATTTTTGGTAATCAGATAAAACTAAATATAGCCAACTACTTCATAACTTCATTCACGGTCAAAGGCCAAGGTCGTCATTTGGCACACATATTTCTCCACAAACTTGTACAACACACCAACGAACAGGCACAAGACTTTAAGGAAGTTTAATGTATATAAGTCTTCTCAGCACGACTTTATTTGATAAACGTAGGTACCAAGTGTAGAAAGGCAGGACTTGCTGTCTACTGGAAGTGAGATTCATCTATATTTCATGACCCTTAGAACATTCTAAAGTTTATAAAGTTAAATTTTAAAGAAATTAAAATAATCTTTAAAATAAATTACAAAATAATTACTTTAAATGGTATATATAATTAATAGTTTATAAACTCGTTATATAAATAGATACTCTTGATAATCTTTAAATACCCATAAATATGTAAGTATTATAAGAAACACTTTTATCTAAGTTTAAATATTGCATCTTAATAAATGTTCAACTTTCTTATTTTAAAAGCTTATGTAACTATTTTTATTGCCTAAATCTATCAAGCTTTAACAAAATTAATTAAAAAAAATTTAATTTGTAACGTTTTTCATATACTATTAACACTATTTAACAAATAACCTAACACACGAAGACTATTGCAAAGAGCTTGTCTTACGAAACAGCTTTTCTTGGTCATTCTTACTGCACAAAGAGGGAAGTATGGAAAGGTCTTAAGTATACAAGTGTGCACATAGAAGCTCAACAACCGTCTCATTCTGTTCAACAATGCATGGAAAGAAGTCTATAATCTTCAATTTCAAAGAGCATAGATCTGTAACAAGATATAATGAGTATTTGTAGTTATTACAGCCAAAAAGAGTGAACATTACAAGTGATAACGTTGACAAAAAAAAAATGACAATGACTTTGTAAGATTTCCGAAAAGGTATTCGCTGGCATAATTCCCAAAGACCTCCGCTTCTAACTGTTCACAAGTTTTTTAGGTCTGTAAGAACAAGAACAGCGTAATTACTGTAAGCGCAGTGATTCAACTTGTTTGGAGGATAAAATGGTTGGATTTTAGAATCAAGAAAACCAATTTTTCTTAAATCACTTCTTCATTTATTAAACTAAGTGATTTAGGAAGTGTGTTCGATGTATCATAATTATAATTAAAGGGAGATAGTAATGAAACATCAGCTTACCTGTGTTAAATCAGTTGATTTATTTCATATTATTTTATATATATAACACAAAAACTAAATAAGAAATTCCAAACTTTATCTCTCCATTGGTAGGATTTGGAAGCATGGAAAATCATCTCAGTGAAAAAGCCTTATTATTTCAATGAATGCAAGCACTGTCAGAATTTCGATCCTTGTGTTAATTAGCATTGAACCCTCTACCAACCGATCTTGCTTCATAATAAAAGTAAATATTTGTACATAATATTTCGGAACTACTTATTTTGATGTAATCCAATTAATTGATATTGAAATAGCTGTACTAAAAGAAATTCAAAAAAGGGATTTTTATTGGACAAGTATATTACGCTAAAAATTAGAATCACTCAGAGCACTCACTTCTGGCATCAATAACAACACTTATACATACCAATATCTTTCCAACTCAATATCCGATATTGAATCAAAGAAAGATGAGATGACATGTATACATATAGTTGTCCGTGCAGCTTTAAAACCAAACCACAGTTGAGCAATCTGTTGTATTGTAACGAGCGATTTTTTTTCAATTATTGATCAGACATTTCCTGAAATCAATAATTGCCTAACAATAATAATTGGTGAAAGATCTGGAGAACATGTTTATTAGGATAGCTTCAAATATATTGTGCATCAAGGAAGGCTCGTACAATATCATCAACATACGGTCGTATCTTGCCCTGCTGAAACTTAGCGTTTCATCGGACTTGAATAAACAATAGAATCACGGATCTTAACACAAGGAAGAGATTTAGAATGCTGTCAATTTTAATGTGAAATAATCCAGATATGTATACAAAAGCAATTTCTACAATTCCTCTATCCCTTATACCATCACATCTTTCTTTTGGTTCATGAGGGTCAATATAACGATGTCGATTGCATGCTGGCAATGTGTGTTCTCTCTAACGTCATCAAATACGGAAATAATAAACATGATGCTAAAGTTTCCTCTAAAAACATTAGTCCAGTGTCCAGATTTGTCATTAACCACATCATTGAAGCCACACCTGTCAGTGAAGTAGAGAAGTAGGTAAACAAAACAATGGTAACTCATTTGACAGTATATACAGCTGTAAACGTCGTAAAATTATTTGTAGAAACACGTGTTGTCTTGTCGCGACACTATTTCTTGATTCATGGTTCACGACGTGTCTTTACGATCCACCAAAAACGTGCGGGTAACATATTTATCTTCTCGTTCATAACAATTTATAATGCTTGTTAAATATTGTAGACTCTCTGAAATCAAGCATGGTAAATCGTATGATCATTTTGAAAAAAATCAAATCCATATTTTGCAGACATTGGCTACTGAAGTCTACCTTAAAGTCTACCTGACCCTCCTGAACTCGCCATTCCATACATTGTAGATAATCATGGATTTTCGATCGACATGAGCAGCAATGACATAATACGATGAACATCAATCCCGAAATGGCAATTCTTACTAGTAAATTGTTAATAAAATTGAAAAATTTGCTAATAATATTTTTTTATTATTACACAAGGCATACTTAACTTTTGTCCAGGAAGCACGTTTGAATGCAATTTGTAGGCGAGAAACTTTCTGCATATAATGCCTTCATTTAAATACACTGCACGTATGGCTATCATTACCTACTTTACATGAATACTGTGAAAAGTTTATCATTTGCATATCCAGCCCTGTCTTTCATCTTGTGCAGACATCCCTGTGTATTGTATCACCACCTCCTTGTAGCAATTTCAATAGGAAACAGTGTAAAATGACTTTAAAAAAAACTGAAATTTACTTAAAGTCTTATGAGTTTGGTCTTGCTTCAAAATTTAAAAAGGCAGTTTAACAATACAGTAGTGTTAAAATGAATAACTAATAAATCCGGAACATTTAAAATCAATTTTAAATATTTAATTTCCAACTGAAAAAGACAGAAAAATCTTAAAAATTCCATTAGGAGAAGGAATAATTTTAAAACCACATGAAACAGGCTAACCCTTGCCTCTCTTTATCAATCTTCCAAATATTCTTAAAAATGCGAAATAATAAATGTTCTCAAGGGAAAACAAACAATATCGTATCGTCTAGATGGAAAAATCCTTAACCATTCTTCACAAATGGTTGCTTGTTAAATTTATACCATAAACATTTTTTTAACGTCATTAAAAGCATTATTTTTAAAATATTTTATGAACTGTCTGAGGGTATTGTATAATTTTAATAAAAACAGCTGTTCTTTTCACACAAAATAATGTTTTCGTCTAGAAAAATCCTTTTCTAGAATATAAAATTAGAATCGTTATAACGTTTTTACATTTTTCTTTCTATAAATTTCTGTTATAGAAAAAAAAATTCTGTTATATTGTTCAAAATACTTTTGCTTCGAACAAGGTTCTTTCTTGTATATTTTAAAATAATAAAAGCAAGATTTATTGGGAAAGCAAGTTTGCTATTTCTTAGAAGCATTTTAAATGGCGATAATTTACATAAGAAAATACGCATGTGTTTAACATCGCACGTGAGAAAAATGACATGAAAAAAACTAAAAAATGTACCAAATGTTTCAATAGCGCAAATGCCTCACTCATTTAATTGTCATGAACATGATAATTGCAAAAATTTCGATCTTTGTTTCATTATGTTATTATTATGTGGTTTACGCCAGCGAGCTTCCCGGTAGCCAGCTCAAAAGAGCTTTAACAGAATGCCACTGGAGAGAAAAACGGGGCAGCTGCAGGAGGGACTTCCCATTTTGCTATCCCATGCTCTCAAGCATAGACACCGCAATTAACAATTCCAATGAAATTAACAAAACATTACAAATTATAAGGGAGAAACATGTACAATAATTATGGAATATTATGTGGTATAAATAAAAAGGCTTACAATGAAAGCACAATTTAAAAATAAGTTATGAGTAACAAATGTTGAAAACACATTAGGCTCCAAAATGTGTGTATACATTCTCACGTTTACTTACTTGAAAAATTCTGTTCAGCATAAACTCCTAGCAAACAAATATGCAGCAGGAATTAAAATGAAAAGAAGAAGACTTACTGTTAAAAGGAAAACAAGATACTTTAAGAAAAGTGCATCATTGTAAACTTTGATTTTTCTGAATTACAAATTTCTCACAATCCGATCTAAATTAGAATCCATACTTTCCAAGTATGCTGAATCACAATATTCTTACTCTAATCTTTTTACATAAAATATATAATATCAGTGCACAAAAATTTCGATAATAAAGATGAAATTTTTTCTAATTTTCATACATTTCTTACTAATTTTGATAACTATAGTAGAATATTTTTAGTTCTTAAATTTACGCCAACGCCGCTTCGGTAGAAAAGTCCACAATGTTAAAACTGTAATCTGTAAACACGTACGCCCGGCGTTTCTCCTGGATAAGGCAATAGTTTCTTGTGTTTACATTTCAGGCTCCCTGTTTGTGTTTTGGCGTAGATCATAAAAGCAAAATATGTCACTTGAAGAAAACTCGTCGAAACGAATATGCAAAGGGTCCACAATTCACAGAAATATAACTTTATCTCCAAACATGCTCAAAATCGAACAGGCTATTATTCTTTTTGAAATCGATAGATTTCTATAAAGTCTATTTTGCATTAAACTGAAGAGGAAAGATGCAGTGCTAGTGTCTCGAAGAATGTAAGTTCGATCCCAGGACACAGATGAAAATAGGTTTATAGCGAGATCTTATATATTCAATTCTATATATACATAGAGTCTAAAGTCATTTGATTCATTTGTATTGAAAATCAAATTATACAAAATATTGTTTTTACAGATTGTTTAAAAATAAAAAAAAATTATAATATATTTAGTTTTAATGAATATATATACTTTGTCATACTTACCTTTATTTTTTTACCATTTTTTCTTCTCATTATTCTTTAATATTTAAACATTTCTGAAAATATACAAAGATAAATTCAATTTATAAAATGAAAATTTTATTGTAAAACTAATTTTGAACTGGATAAAATAAAAGGTTTCAATAGCTCGATCTTTAAGAGGATTTAAAATATAATACTAATAATATTTTTAAAGTCCTTATTATATTATAGTAAAAAACATTTCAATTTGTAAGCAATGTTATTTTTCTAGATAATAAGAAATAAAATATTTTCCAATAGGAAATATGATCTTTCTCCAGAAAAAAGTATTGAATCCAGTATTAAAGACTTGAACTTTTTTCTAACGATGGAACATAATATTTATTTATTATTATCTCAAAACATTCTATATTTATAAATGTTTTATATTGTTCCAATTTAGTTATTTCCCATTTTAGGTTGTAACTATTTATTTTAATAGCCATTATTAATATTATCATTTATCAAGATTGTATCTAATTTATTGACGTAATCAATATAATTTCTCCCAATCGTAAGTGCAAAAAATACCACAAAAATTTTATCAGTTTTTTAACTTTGGAATTGCATTCATTAAAATATATATAATTTGTGTTCTAATTTATGAACATTTTTTAACAGGTAATAAGACACCTGTATTTATTATTTTAGAATTTAACTTTTCTCATCATATTTTCAGAGTTTTCTTCCTGCAAAAAGAATATTAATAATAATGGCTTAAACTATAAATTCACTCCATTTTGTACAATGTTCAATTATATATGTTAACGTAAAATTGAAACAAAGTAAATTTAAATTTTTATCTTACATTGGATAAAACAAACTCCTGTATTCATAAAATCTTTAAAGTGTATTCATTCAGTTGATAATTCATTCTTAGAGTGTCGTTTGAAATCTCATAATTCATTTACTATTTTTCATTCTCCTATAAATGTCGTTTTTACATTTTTGTTGCATATTTAAAATTAATAAATTTTATACTTGACGTTAACATTACAATATCATAGCACTGTTTTAAATATATTATGCTTTCAATTTTGTTACATTTTATTCATTGTTGTTACCTATTTAATGACTTTTATATTCATTTTAAAAATATTAAATTTCATTTCATTCCTCGCAATGTCACATATTTAATATTATTTATTACATTGCATTAAAAATGATAAGTATTTAAGTTTGCTTCATTTTATTCAATGTTGTTACCTGGTTCATATCTACATACTTTTTATTGGTTTATTTTGTTTAATTTGATGTCGTGCGTTTAACATCATTGTTTTGTCTCCAGGATATTGCGTTTCTAATTTTGTTACATTTTATTAAAAGCTGTTGCCTGTTTTAAGTTTTTATCACCCTGTTTCAAGGATGTTATGTTTTTGATTTTATATTTCATTCACTGTTGTTACATTTTAAATGTTGTTTCTCTTTTCAAAATATTTTATTTGGTTTCTTTTGATGTTATAATATTATTTAATTAATATTATTTCTCTGGATGCTATAATATTGTTCTTGACATTTTATATTATTATATTTTTTTACATATGCTAATTAGTCAATTTATTTCTTGCTTTGATTATAAATGATTTTTTTTTAATATTACCATATAGTATGTGTTTTAAAAGGCATTATATTTGTTCCGTACTTTACAAATTTCATAATTTTACATTTGTTTTTAAATTTTTTTCTTATCTCGCTATATTTTATTCCACGATGTTAAAATATCTTTAAAAAATTGTGAATATTTATCTTGTTTCATTTAACCCCTCAGTAGTTATACATTTGCTGCATTTTGTTCCGCGGAATAACTATGATTACATTTTAAAGAGATAGCAATTTTTATTTCGTTACATTTTATTCTTCGATGTTATGTTTTTGTTGCACTTTATTAAACGAAAGAATATTAATTAAAATATGTTATTATTGTCACAAATGTTTTATTAATTATTTTTTTATATAATTTATTGATGTTACATGCTTTTACTTATATATATATATATATATATATATATATATATATATATATATATATTAGTCTTGTGCAAAAGTTCAGTTTAATGTGTTATAAGTATTTTTATAAAAATCTAAAGTACTAATTAAAAAAAGAAAATAATTCTAATTATAAATGGGAACATTATAACAGTGTATATATATAAATTAATGAAAAATAAGTGTAATTATAATGATATATTTATTAAAAATATTAAAAATTAATCTTTCAGTAAATTATATATACATTATAGTGGTATATATATATGTATATATATATCATTGAATTCATAAAAGCTTGCTATAAAAATTTTAAGATAAATTTCCGTTGAAAATTCATTTGAATTTAAAATTTTTATTTTAACATAAAAATTAATTTATGGTTAAGGAAGGTCTTAAAATTTTTAGATTTTTTATTAAAAAAAACTACGAAATAAAAATATTTTAAAATTAATTTATAAAACAACTTCTTTATCGGAATTAAGTTATGTTCTCTTTATTTATATTTAACACTTAATATATAAGAAAGTTAAATTCATTTTTAAACAGCTCAGATAAATTTTATCAAAATACACAAATAAACAAAATAAAAAATGCATTTGAATTTATGTAAAAAATATTTCTTTTTCGAAGTATTAAAAACAACTTTCAAAGAGAAAACTAATCAATTCGTTTTGTTTTTTAAAAGTGTTGCAACAGCTGTAACTTTTAAGCACTTTATTTGTTCTATATTAAACTGAAATCTAATTTCTAAACTTCACTTTCTACAAACAAAAAAAATCAAAAAGGAAAAAAATTCTTTTCTCGATTATTTGATCAAGCAATTTGAGCATAAACAGTGGAAATGTTTGTAATAAGGCGCTTCAAGGAAATTGCACAAACAGAGCAACATTTGCATATTTATTATAAATTTTACTTCTATATGTTCTTTCAATTTCTGCAAAAACATGCCGTCGTTTATATCTTTATACATAAGACTATTGATTTAACATTTCCTTATAAAAGAAAGTTTTTAGTTTATTAAAATCAATTTATTTAGATTTTTCTTTTCAAAAAGCTGGCATAAATGAAGTAAAGAAAAGAATGTTGTTTTCTCACAGGCTAGATGAGTTGAAAATAATGAAAAAGAAATCAAGCATAAAATATATTTTGTGTTGGATTAATTTGAATATGCAAAATAGTGAATTCTAAATGTTTGCTTTATTCGTAAATAACTATTTTTATTTCACCCACTCTTTGCATTAAAGCCCACATTAATCGCAAAAACTTCCACAAACAACTTATTTCAAAGAACTTTTTATATGAGATTTCAGATAGGGAATAAATTAATTGACATATACTGGCTTCCTGTTTTTAGCATTTCAATTTAGTTCCAATTTTTCATTATTAAAAACAATTTTAATATGTTTTCTTAAGAAATAAACGCTATTCATAAGTTATTTATTTAAATTTAAACTATTATTTTGGATTTAAATATTCCTTGAAGTTCTAAGTAAATACTTGGAAATAATCTTGTAATTCCATAAAACCTTCATTTAATCAATTTTTAACATCATTTTTGTTATAATTATTTTAATTTGTTATATTTATTTTTCATTCAATTTAGTCGTGTGTATTTTCCTTATAAGAAAATATTAATTTATATTTCATTTTTTTGTTACAATGACTTATTTTAAATTAATATCCAAATAATTACAAACAAAAAGGATGTTTTAAAATCGTTAACTTTGAAAACATCTTCATCGTATCAGAATAATTTATTTGAAAATATTTCAACGTTTGAGAATCCTGCTATTTTTTGGTGGAGGTTTAAAAAATTCAGGCAAAATTTTTGTGACCAATAAATATTTCAAATATACTTAATATATCCCACATACACAATTTTTTAACATAATGTTTTTTATTTCTGAGTTAATATATCAAAAATATTTATAATAATAAACTTCATTAATATTTATAATGATAAATAATAATAAATGTTTATGAATATAATTAATAAACTTCGTTTGATTTATTTTTTAACTTAATACTTTATTAAAATATTAGTTTTCAATGCTAAAATGATAGACCATTTAATTAACATGGAAAACATGCTAAATTCATTTTAGTCTTTTTCTTACAAAATTCACAAATAATTTATTCCATTTTCTTTTGCAGGGGATAGAATTTTACATTTAAGCAGACCATAATCTTGCGATGTTTTATAAATTTTATAATAAATATATTTTATATATTTTTTATTTGCTTTACATTCAGTTTTCCTGTTCTTATTTCAAAGCTACAAGCTTTACAGCTTATAAATGGATAATCTTATCGAATGTAATTGTAAATAATATGATAAAAAGGATGAATCTTGAATTCCTTCGAATGTCAGTAGGTTTTCAAGAATCAGTGTTGTAGAGTGATTCTTAAAAATTTGTTCGAACAAATATATTTTCGTCAAAGCTCTTTGTCGATGATAAATTTCTCATCTTGAAAATGACTACAGCACCAAATCTCAATATTTATGTACCTGTTTAATTACTTAACGACGTCACATTCTTCATTCGAATTATACCTGTAAACTGATCATGATAACAAATTCTGAAACTTAGTCTTATTTTTACATCGAGGTTTTCTACTTCTTTCAGTCAATTAGCTCTGCGATTTTTATTCTTGAAGCCAATGATCTACTCTCAGGCCCTGACTCAACCTAATTGTAGCCCGGGGCAAAAATTTCTTTGGGGGCCCTCTCTGTTTCAAAACAAAAAACTTTCTATTCAATTTGACAAACGATTATATTTGATTTACAACATAAAGTAAAATTTCTTTTCGATTTGGGACTCTTCTGATGCAGGGCCCGAAGCAACTGCTCCTTACGCCTCAGCCTTAGACTCTGTCTATTCTTATTTCTTGTAGTTATGGCTTTTATAATTCTTTTAGTTATGGCAATGATGACATTTTTAAACTTTTATAGATACAAAACATTTAAATTTTACGATTTAGTCAATATTTTCTATAATTTCTGAATTAAGCATTTCAGTTTAGGAAACATTTTAAAAAATGATAATAAATTTTGCAAATTACTTCTTGATCTTGGAAATTTGAAGATTAATTACTTGTCGTTGATGTGACCGTGGTGACCTGATGAGGTAGACGGTCTCATGA
>JAPDSC010151794.1:354613-370425 GCA_026290005.1 Latrodectus geometricus
ATATATATATATATATATATATATATATATATATATATAGGTGTAATAACATCGTCTTTAAGTTTGTTTCAGAAAATGGCGGACCAATATTCAACACCTTATAACAGATTCCACCTTAAATATGGTTAAAAAATGAAAGTATATTCTATGGTAGTATTGCATATATATTTATAAATTTGTTGATAGATGTATATGCTTATTATTTATATAAATTTATGTAACCATTTCCAACTATAGAGGACAACATATTTTATTTTCTATTTTTTGTGAAAATTAAAATAGCATTAGATTCGACAAATTCTTATCAAGTATAACATAATTTCATATTGTAGTTTTCTTCCTACAGCCATTTCAACGAGCGAAATAAATCAATAATTCCTATATATCAATAAATATAATATTATTGTTACACTATATAAGTAGTTAATAATGTTATTGAACGAACACTCACTACTATTGGGATATTTCTATAAGCAAACTTCTTTGGGTCATCCATTTTGCTATATCTTTCAATATATAACACTGAAAAGTATCAAAACAATGATTAGCTATTTATATACCATAGTAGTACTATATAATAATAGTTAGATAATTTAACTATTATTATTCTCTTTTCACCATATACTATTTTGGCTAAGCATTATTTGGCCAACTGGAAATATTAACTAATCTTTAAGTTTATAAAAGAAACCAATTATAAGCTAATTAAATATTTTAATTGCTAGCTGTTGGATAGGAAGTTCAAAGCGTGAAAAAATCCTGATGGAATCAATGTTATTTACTTTCATGTGCGATAAAAATGAAAATCTTAATGTGTGTGCCCTTCCATTTAGTTTAATATCATACATTGTGTTCATATTTATCCCACTGAGGAATAGAAGATTAGCATTAAAGTTATAGTTAAAATATAATTATTTTTAATTGTTAGTTTATTGGAAAATAAATTGTTGAAAATGAAAGAAAGTCATCTCTTTGGTTCAGTTTTTGACAACGATTTAAACACCGGTCTTTCTCAAATAAAATAAAATTATTAAGAAAAATCTTACTTAAAAATACTTTCAAGAAGATTACACTTTATGTAATATATACTTTGATAACAGTAATATATTCAAAAATGATTCCACATGAAACAGTATCTTACGCTATTAAATCTAACAACATCTTTAATCTTAAATGGTGTAAAAAATTTCAAAGATCATTGATACTGTTTACATTAGTTTGTTGATATAGGGTTGAAATTTTACGAGAAGATGTAGCAGAGTACCGAGCGTCAAACGATTATATTTATCCACTCACGACCCTGACATAGAATGAGCACGCGGCACGTGTAGAAAAACACAGTAATTCAAACAAAAAATAAAGAAAAGCACTCTTTTTTTTAAAGCATCCACTCATCACCATGATTTTCCTTTTTTACCAGGCAGAAAAAAAGTCCCCCAAAAGATTTGACAAGCCAAATGAGGATGAAAAAAAAGAATACTTTTCCCCCTAATGAAAAAGTAAAAAATCAGACGATCGCGAAAAAAAGGGGAGAAATCAAACGATAAAAAATATATAAGACTTTGAAGTTCCAGAAATAAGTAGTGGACGAAGGAAAAGATGTTCCATTTTCTTTGATAAAATAAACTAAAAGAACATTTAGAATGAAAAAACAAATAAAACCGCTACCATTAACCTAGGGAGCATTACCCGTCCCCTAGTTAGTGCAACAGTCCAGGCTGCCTTCAGAATTAGGCAGAAATTGAGTTATTTATAGAGAGTCTGGGGTTCATTTTGGAACGTCGGTATCAGGACTGTCGCAGCACGTGCGGTCTTTTTTCTTTTTTTCGGCGTCATTTTGGCTTGTGTGTTTATTTTTCTTATTACTTTTTTATTTATTTCATTTATTGTCGTTCTTCTTTCTGTATGTGCTCTGTTTTTTCCTTTTTTATTTCGAGTCTTAAAACAAGAAACCGTAATTCGAAGTACGTGCTCCTGATTCTGAGATCAAAATCAAGGAAAAAGTACAACAAAACAAAAAAAAAAAAAACGGAAGTCGATGAGGAGCAAGATGTTTCGGAAGTTTAACCGCTGTTTTACTAAAAGATCGTTCGAGTTACGAAATCAAATTTTTATTTCCCTAGTTTGTGAAATGTTTCTGCTATTTTGGGACATACTTTTTCTATTTAATCCTAATAAAATAAAAATCAATAAAATTATAAATAATAAATATATTTTTATTTTGAGTAATATTTATATGTAAAAATGAGAAGGAAATTTTGGATTTATTAACTTATAAAATAAAAATCCACAATAAAAGAAATGACACTCTAAGTGATTATATATATAATTTTACTACGAATTAATATTATATTTAAATATATTTAAATTATTATTAATTTTATATTCCTTCCGAGCTAAAAAAAAATGCGAAAATTATTCGTAAGAAAAATTATTTGTAACTAAATTATCGCATAATTCAAGCTAATATGCATAAATTGAGAGCTCAGTTTCTTAATTAATTGTTGAGAATTTATGCATCTTATTTCAGTTGTTATTTAAGTGGGAAGTGTAAAATTAATTTATCATTTGATTTAATCTTTAAAACACTTTAAAACTTTTCAATATTTAATAATTAAATTTATTTTATAATATTTATTTTAAACTATCCATATAAACAAATAAATAAAATACTATTTATGTATTTTTGTAGTGAAATTCAAAAATGATATGTGATAGAAATTTTAAGAAACAACTTTCATTATATCAAAGGTAAAGAACTAAAAACTCTTCAAATTAATTTTGTTATATTTGGTTACATATAAAAAAAATTTAATAACTTATGTGCAGAATTATTTTGTAATCAAGGTATGTGTTAAATGTTAAGAGAACATTACATTTAGAATTTAACAGCCGTGGTAATTTGATAGATAATGACTTTTGTTGAGTAAGTAGCGGGTTCGACCCAACCTACGAACAAAATGCTGAAGAAGCTTTTGACTTTAAATGTTTCGTAAGTCCAAATGCTTCCCATTTGTCAGGTTTGATATAGAAGAGAATGCTCTTACTCTGGTGTCCCCTTCGCCCCTTCAATGTGGTTAAAAATGATGTGTTGTTTTGGATATGCTTAAGAGCTTCATCTAGCAGAAATAAGTTGATGGAAAAAAGTGTCACAAACCCTCCTCTATTTAGAAATTTCACAATTAAATTTGATCCTAGAACTTTGGACATTTAATCATTTCCAAATCTTCCCATACTCAAAAGAAAGTTTAGTTTTCAAAAATATTCAAATGAAAGACTTCACTGGCCAAGAAATAATATTAGGACAATATTTATATAACTTTTCTTGCATAGGAAACTAAGTTCTCCTTGATATAATCAGCATGAAAATCGTGTGCCTTGAAACAACTTTCAGACTCTCAAACAATGTCAGCAGTTTCGCTTGGCTCCCTCTTACATTACGGTTGATTACTCTGAATACAAAGTTTAATGAAAGCTTCACTTTAAAATAAAATGTCAAATCAATGTTAAATTAATTCTTCAAGTTAGATTGAAGTGAAATTTCACCTGTTCTTTCCAGAATTGATTAATTCTTTTCTTCATTTCATCTGCAACGTGTTAAATAATTTCTTCTACAATAAATATATTCTATAACCGAATAGCAACATTAAAGTTAGATTCGGATATGAGCAGAGCAAGCTGAAGTTTAAAGACACTTTCTTATGGATAATACATCTAGGAAATACTTAACAGATATTGTGCTAGATGCAGGAAAATGTTCTACAATGACGATTTCACATTAGAAAATGATAGAATGGTTCATTTACACGCACTATTTTGAAGTTCCGTCAAACATAACGCCTTCATTGCCGATGCACGTGAACTTTAAGTGATTGAAATGAGCAATGTCATTCTTTTGTCAGATAGTATGACAACTTAATTATTTTTAGAGAAAATTCTCAGTATAAGACCTCATCATTTTGTTACGCACTTTTCTGCCATTTCTGGTTTTTATTCTCAGGTAAATCATTTGATGTCAAGTGATTTCTTAGTTTTTTTGATAAATTAGACAAGCCTAATTTTATATAATTGAAATCTTTTTCATTTTCATTTGCTATTTTTATATCAGCTCCACCATTTGTTTAAGGATAAGAACTAGTCTACCTCTTTCAATTAGATAACTTTCCATCTTCGACTTCAACTTGGGCGAAGATGACAGCAACAACAGATAATTTTCTCTGTGCAAGATGAAGGAATATCCTACATCAGTTGTTCGGAGGTTGATAAAACACACAATCAATATTTATTTTAATTATAAAGATTTTTTATTGTCTTCCCTTTCAGGATAATTGAAAAAGTATTCTTTTGCTTTGCTCATAATACTTTTCTCACTATTGTTTTGCTTTGCTTATATTACTTTTCTTGATAAGAGTGTCACACTAATAATTTAATTTTAAGAACTTGCAAACACGAATGAGTAAGTGAAAGAAGATATCACAAACACGCAAAAAGACTCATCAGACTGATCAGAAGTTGAAGACAATAGAAACTGAAGTCATTCCAGAAATGCCGGAAGGTAGCAACATGGCTCACTTCTGGCGAATGAGAATGGAGTATGGTTAGCTTTAGTTATGTGAGTATACATATATCTGCCATAATGAGTTTTTTTTTTTTTTTTTAATTCTTTGTGAGTGTTGACAGTGTCGATACTGAACTTACCGGTGGCATCTTGCACTTACATATTTTAAAGTATTTATCATAAGATTTCTGAACAAAAAGCTAACTAAGGACTAGTGGTGGGAGTGAGATTCTTTGGAGCAAAGTGTCCCTGCCTCGATCCAGCCACTGTTGAATTTTTTGGTGTGTACATCTATCGTAATGGGTGTTTCTCTTCAGACAAGTAGAATAGGATCACTATTTATTGCCTGTTCTTAAGACCACTGTGGCTTGGTTGGTTTGGGTGTCATTTTTTATTATCAGCAAGTAGGGAATTTGAATCCCTATTTAATTGAAGATCCATCGTATATAAGTAAGAGGCACATTAAATATACACTGGTTTCAATATCCTCCGAGTGAAAGGAAGCATCTAGGGCTGAAAGGTCAAGTATTGAGGGGTCTTCTGCTTGATCCCCGCTTTTAAATTACCGAGATTAACACCCAGAGGCTTCTACTTAACTGGCAGAGACCAGGGGACAGATCTATGGCTGATCTCTACCTATGGGCTAGGTACAGGGAGGTATGCCAATAGACACAGCTAATTTTGACATTTATTGAACAATGCAGTACACGTTGGAAACTCAGGTGTCTCTCAAAAGTCATCAACTATTAGATTACTTCCACTTCACTTTGTCAAAAAAAGCACTTTTCATGTCTTAGAGGTAAGATCTTGCGTTCCAGAGTAGAAGATCCTTAATTCAATTCTAACTCTGCTGAAAAAGGACAGATAGATGACGCATTTTGACTTTTTATAGGTGGGTGCGTCGCAATTGCTCTTGCAAAAATTTTCTGCAAGACGTGAGTAGGATTCATTTTTTATTAAAAATTCATCCAAGTGGCTATACACCAAAACTTCCTACACTTCCACGAACAACTGAAGTTTTACATAAAATGAGTAATAAAATAATTCTTTATTAAATTACTAGAAACAAAATGGAATGGATGTATAAATGTATAAACTTATAAATAAGAAACGTATGAATCTTATTTCCCCCCTCTGTTAAAAAAAAATAAGTTTCGGGAATTAAGTTAATATGCAAATACAAAAAAACCCTTTTCCTATTTTTCAAAAGCAAAATGTGAGATAACATACTGCAGAAATATACTTCAACTACAAAATAAAATACAGATGAAATTTATGAAACAGAATGCAATTTTTGCGTAGCAAACTTTGAATTTGAATAAGGCAATAATTTTAATAAATATTAGTATAGTATTCTATTTAAGTAACTTGAAACTGAAGCATGTTTCATGTAGGAAAGAAAAACCCTTTTCCCTTTCATTCTATAGAAAACACATTCCATTTTTCCTGAAATAACATAAAACGGATATATCCCCCCCCCCATTCTTTACATTTCTAAAATCCCATCCATATAAAGCACGTTAGGCAAATGGCGTAGAAAAATATGACTTTCTTCGATCATTCCTCCTCCCTCTACACTGTCCTTTATTGGACAGGAAGCAGATGAGAAATATATCATAGAATTTTTACTTTAAAAAAAGTGTCCAACAAACATTTCTTATTTATTAAAGGATATGGAGAGAAAGAGGGTGTGCAAACGATCTTCAATAGAGGGAGGAGCAGCGCTGTTGTTCAGTTTCATATCTGAATTATGTGATCTTTAAACATCACATTGGGGACGTGTTTTGCTCTAAATTCGCCATTTTGTTTCACCGAAAGCGAAACTCATAAATATTAATGAAGATGGCAAATTTCGCACTCGTGAAATCTCGGGCCGACTTTTTAGCACCTGCTCCTTCCCACCTCCCTCGGAGGGATGAAGAAGGGTGATGCGAGCACTGAAAGACAAACGAGGAAATTCAATAAGTATGCTAAATCTTAGCACGTAACAGGCAGCAAACCCGCTATTTAAATAAATGTGACTATGTTTCAAGTTGCCGCCGGGAGAAGCGAAAAATCGTTTGCTTTACTGACTGATGCCAACCATTTCTTTCAAAAGGTAGATCGTAACTCGTAATTAGTAGAGAAAGGGAAGTTTTTGGAACAAGAGAGGATTTTACCCCAGGCTGATTCCATTTGTTTGTGAAAAAAAGGCGAGGCGTCTTAATGCACTGTAAATTAAAGTAATTTGTGAATATTAATCAGTCTTTAAAAGAAGAATAAAATTCAGTTCTTTATATTACTAAAGAAGATTGTATATATAATACTACTTAAAATACTATGTAGTATATTGTAATAGTATTTTACAGTAGCTCTTTTCCAATTGAATGGAGGTCCTTTTTTTTCTTTCCATAATGCATAATAACGAAACGTAACTAAACACCAGAAGACTGCCAAAGGATTTTTATAACAACTACAGCTTTTTTCCATGGGAGGGATTTTTCTTAAAGAGAAGGTATATTCACGTGTCTCGAAAGAGAAACACAGAAAACTCCCAAGCACCTAAAAGGTATACTGAAAAATTATCGCTGCACTCTAAAAAAGTACACTCATAGGAAAACATGAAGAAAGCACCAGCACAGAGAATATTTCTCCTGCTTATAAAAATTGATAGAACTAAATATGGAGCATTTCATTTCGATGAGCACATTTTTATGATTAGTTTAGTACCCCAGATGCTCAGAAGCTTCCTTATGAAGATCAGCAAAAAACAGTCACACTTGCCGCTGTGAGTGATTGGGTGGGTGACCACATTCTCCCTAACTAAGTTTCGGGAAGTTTCGTGTGTTGGGGACGTGTCCATCTTAATTTATGATGTCCAAAACCCTTTCCGCTGGTGTAGCATGGGTGTGAAAAGGAGGGTGCTAGAATATGTGTGTCACCAGACCTGGTTCTAAATTACGAGGCACTTTCTGACAGACGAATATTCCAAAGTCGTTAACTTTAAAATACAGTCAAATGTTCGCCCGCACTGTTATGTTTTCATCACTAATTTATGGTAAGCCTAAGATAAAAATTTTCCTTCAAACTTTTTGAATTCTTACCGTATAATGAGGTTATAAAACAATTCAACATTAGACGATTCATCTTTTGCCCATCATGAAAGACGAAATCGTTCTCTGGTGTGTGGTAAGCTCTGGTGTCAACTATTGCTAAAGTGTGTAGTCATAAGCGGTTACCAATAAGCAAACTATACCTAAAAAGTTATAACAATTGAATCATAAACGTACACTTGATATTCAAGGATAGGAGTAAAGGGAGAGAGAATTACAATACTGAACATTCCCAGTGCATCCAGAGAAGCTCTGTAAAAGGCACCTGAAACAGAAAATGAAATGGTCTCTGATTTATCATCTGAAAAAAATTAAGAAAAGTGCCTTGTTGTTTAAATAATACCTTATTATATATGGGAAGGAAAACCATCCTTACCACTCCTATTTTTAGTTCGAGAATATTAGAGCGTTCTAATAATGTTAAAAGTGTTCTGTTAATAAGCACTGCTGTGCATCTGTGCGTTCAAATTTAATAAGAGTGGAACTTCATCAAAAATTCAACTCATTTGAAATGGGTTTGTATTGAAAATAATTTAACATTTTCAATAAGACACAAAAATCTATTTCAACAAAAATTCTTGAAGTAGATTTTACTATCTAAAACAATTGTTTTCAATCAGCAGTTGTTTACTGGAAGTAATATAACTTTACCAGAAAGACAGATCTCAATTAAAAATTAAGAACATGTAAGAAACATCAACAATTGTTCTATTTTTTTTCATTTTTCTATACATTTCTACTTAAATTCAGTAAATTTTTCAATTGAATATTTTTTGAAGTCCAGTAAAATATGTTGCAGCATTTTTTAACGCATAAATTAACAATAATAAATACACTTACATAACAAAAAAAAATCTTACTTTTGCAAAAATATGCAAGAAAGTATGAATTAAAAAGTAATTACTTCATTTTTAAAATAGTAATCTCAATGTTATGTTCCGCGTATCATATTTAAGGACTTACCTGTAAAAATAAAATATTACATGCCTTAGATGAGTTTTATATAATTTAGACAATATATATACAAAGAAAAACATGTCTCAATCGTTTGGGAAGGGAAATATCAATGATATATATATGAAACAACATCACTGACAATGATTTATTAATATATCCCCAGCACTATTACTATGGAAACATTTTTCTCAAGTTAAAAAGGATTTTTGACCGAAAAAATCTGTGTTTCTAACATACAAAAACTAAAAGTAATTTCAAAGAAAATTATAGCAGACGATTTCTGAGAAGAGTAGCTTCATTATAAAAGTAGATTGGCGACGGTTTAGGCGAACTTTCTTTGTTCTTGCAGAAGCATTTCGCCATGGCATTAATTGCTTCGGTAACGACATTACTGTAACACTGCACTGTAAATCCTTAACTTAATGACTTCCGTTCTCGAAGATCACTCTCTTTACGTAAAATGTGCATTTTCTTCGCGCGCCCTAAGCGATATAATTAAAGCTCGTTTCTATCCTTGGCGCTGTTTTATTCCTTCTTCATGATACACTTGGCGTCCTAATGAAGTTCCATCCTGTTACTTTATTACCAGGCTCGTTCGCAGCTCTCACGATAAATAAAGGGTTTTAATCTCTTTTTAATTAAAAATAAAGATAGGGGAATGTTAGGTGTGTATTTTGTGTGAGAGATGGACTCCCGAGTGACAATTATTACTTCTGCTTTCCTTTCTTGAGTCCTTATCATTCATTTACTCCAGGCAGGGGCAAAATGTTTATGTAGCTAATTCCAACTAACTTCTCTTCCTGTATTCTGAGCAGTAAAATTATTGCAGTGCACTTGTTTTGCAATGATGAGGGGGAAATGTGGGAAATTACTAACTGCTAACGATAAATTGAATAAAATTAATAAATTGTAGTGATTTATATTAATAGTTTTAATATATTTTATGTAATAAATTCATACCTGAGACAGATACAATGCTAATTTTTGTTGAAAACTACCCAGTGTGAACGATCGTGGCAGGACTCACTTTTCAAAACGAAAAGTTCCGAGTTTGATCCCTGCCTCAATTAAATTACGAGAGATGAATGTTGTGCTCTTACCTTCCTGTCAAGGTATGTGCTTGGGATTTTTCGAGGTTTTTTCTCGTAACAGGTGAATACAGTAGACTGTTTATGAAAAGCAATCCCGAAAGACAACTTACCTCTGGATACTAAAATGTTTTACAATAGAATTATGTCATTAGGCTTTTTATTACAAGGTATCAAAGCCATGCGGAATAGAAACTTCCGATTTGACCTAAACACTGTAAGACAACAGATTTGAGATGTACTTCAATGCTTCTTGCGTTCATGTCTGTCGATGGTCTTCAGAGTTTTCATGGTTTTCTCTCTTGCAAATACTCTCCATGTAAAGCTCTCACTGAAGACAAGAGCTTAAAACAGCGTTCAGTTTTTATTCACTATAACAGGACAATCACTGCTCAAATATTAATTGATCGTGAAGAGAGAATGTTCATGGTTACCCAAATTTTATTCCTCTTTTAGTTGCCCAGTCAAAAAAGAATTTCCCCTTGAACAATCTGTATGCATTGAATTGAATGGGTTAACAATATATATAAGTATGTTCAGGGGTTTTTATATTATTATTTTATGCTAATTTGGTTCTAATTTTTTTTTAACAAAAATTTCATAAGTTAATAATTTTCTAAAAAGATATTAGAAGAAATTTTTTACAGCAATATTTTGTTCTTAAAGATTACTTGAAGTAGTATTCTTAGAAAATTTCATCAAGGAAGATATTAGCTATCCTAATAAATGCTTATGACAAAAAGAAATAGACCATTCTAATTGTTTACTGCCCCAAATCGACATTTCATATGGTTTATGAACTTCATTAAATCTCTGTAACAATGGTAATGATGGTTGTTTAAAAAATGAATGCCAACACACAGATTTAACAGCATTATTTTAACACTGTATATAAATATGAAGCATTACTTCTGCTTATCTTTTAAAATGTACTATATTCTATTGTATTTTATTATTTAAAAATGGTTCCAAAAATACGAAAAGATTTTTTGTGTATATAGACCACCATTAATAGCTTATTTTCAGCTCTTGTATGAAGTAAATACATAGATACACAGCTTTCTAAAAACTGAATCAAATCTCTAACGCAACAAATCTTTCAAAACATTTTTATAAAAAATCATAAAAAATAAATGAGAACGCAGTTAATAATGATTAGGAATTTTTTATTTAATATAAAAAATCTCTTTTTAATAAAAATCGTAACCAATAATAGATTTTTAAGTACTTATGAGTAATTTCATGCTTAACAGCTGAACGTATTCTAGAAACCGTTGATTGTGACTTAAACTTTTTTTTACGAAAAGAGAATCATTTTCTTTTCTATCATGTGTTCATTTATCAAGTATGCCACAGTTGCTGCCAACAGATTAACATGCAAAATACATTATGACTGAATTTCCAGAGGTGAAAACAATTTTGGCGCTTTGCTTATGCAGGGTGGGAAGTTTATTTGATGGTATATCAGACTAAGCTGAAAAATTTTTACATCGTGTTATCCGTATCTTTTACGCAGTACTGTTCATATTATATATGTTGAAAATCTTACATAGCACGTCACATAAATATGACATGGTCGTTAGATAATGATATCATCAGACATACAGGATAATTGGAAAGGAGGTCGTTTCCGGCGATAGAACTACAGAAAAAAATGTTCTTTAATTTATGAACGTGAATTCAGTCGACATGAACTTCTTTTGTAGTGATGGAAACAGTCAAAATCATAGACTGCGTTCATTGGGGCTTAGTGGTAGGGTATCTCCTCTTCGGGGTATAAGGTTACAGGCTCGATCTCTGTCAATGGATGATAAATAATGCGCTTTCTTCCTGCATGTCTGACGAGATATGTGCTTGAAAGTTTTCCGGGTTTACTCCCTTGTGACGCGTGAATATAACCTACTGCCTATGAGTCCTCTAGGACAACAATTTAAGCGCTGGTCATTAAAAGGCCTTACAACGACCATCAGCCATTAGGATGTTAGCTGCAATTTATCAAAGATGCAAAATTGATGCTTCGAAAGCGTCTTCCAAGCAAATGTTTACCAAGTTTTGGATGATTGCGCTGCTGAGGAAGTGTGTCTGGAGTAAATAGTCACATCAGTCCTCAGCTTATATCTATCACAGAGGAAACAGCAAAGCGAAAAGTCGAGAAGAAGCCAGGATTAAATAACAAAGCAATAGATCACACCTTCGGTGTATCTTGTAAGTTAACTACAGTAAAAACTGCTTCTTTTTATATTCCTACTATAGCATGAAATATTTAGGATATGTCTTTTAACCGTCGATGATCCAATAACAATACTTACACGCGAGTAAAGACGTATAATACCAAAATAACTTTCTAAGAGCCTAACAATAAACAGCGAGGCACCTTCTATATAATTAAATAGTAAAACAATTCCAACGCCTATTGTCTATTAAAATTCTGATAGTTTGTTATTTCTGTGGAGAATAAAAACATTAAATTATCTCTTTAGATAAATCCAGAGATCATTGTCTTACAAAATAGAATTTTCTTACTTTTTGACAACAGCTTTTAAAATATGTTGCAGATTACCTTCATGAACTCTATAGCTCGTGGGTTTAGATGCTCGTAGGTGTTCAAAATTAACTTTGAATTGTAGTTCCTTGTCTAATTGGTCTGCTTGCTAAAAAATTACCCTTAAGGGACACACACAAGTTACTCATAAACTCTGTGGAAGCATAAATTAATTCTAAGTAAACTTAACGAAACTGATTCTCTGCACGCGTTAAAAAGTCACATAAAATTAGGAAGAAAGTGATACGAATTTTTTTCATTTTACAACTTCAGTGCGTAAAAGTAACGTATTTTAAAATTTATGTATATATATATATATATATTCAAAAATAAAAAGCATATATATTCAGTTCTTTTTACAATATTAGCTTAAGATTACTTAATATTTATTGCAGTTCTAAATGCCCTCTAAACATAATTAAAGTTCATATTAATCACATTCCGAGTTATTTCTTTTTCTTGAAGCTCAAATCGACACCTCTACAAATTATCGTTTGGCAATAACGACAGGGGATATATGAAATGCAACTACACGCTATCATGATGAAACCGCGAAAGAAATGAATTATCCTTGACACGAACTTCACGATAGGCAGACGATTTCATATCTGACAAAGATGAGAGAGAGGGTTGCGACACCAAACGATTAGCAATCATTGGGGCGCCCCTTTTCATGTGTATTTATTTTTATATTAATCTCACAGACGCCCGTATATGGACGAGAAAAAAATGAGCAAAATATCTTACGTAATTCGGAACAGGCCTCCAAAAATGATGGTGAAATTCGTCGATTTCTTAAAACGATAAATACCAAAAGGATGAGATGAAAACGATAATAAAAAAAAATCAAGTCACCTGACCCTGTTCGTCGAAATGAGGGAAAGAGAGCATAAAAAAGGCGCCGTAAAAAATTCACTGCCTAATGCATGCAGCTGCCCATAAATGTGTGTATACATAAAAAATGCACATCCTTGCGCCATGCCCTCCCCTGAAGAGGGCCCCTTCAGGATTTGGTGTTATGAGATGGTCATTACATCATAAACGTAAAGTTCAAATAACGTTTAAAATACAAGACAATCTTGGTTCTCCTTTTTATAGTATATGACCATTACTTAACTTGTTAATTTCCTTCCTCTTCAGATGGTCTCTTGTGCAATCACGTGACCCCTTACGTAATGAAAAGTGAGCTGAGGGACGAACTTCAATTATTAACACTCCAGCTAATCATTTCTGAAGGTGGATGGGTAGCCCAGGAAAATAAGCCATCCATCTTCGAGGGTGTGAGTTCAGAAGGCAATTAATTAATGAAGGGGCGTTTTGTAAAAGTTCAGAAATTCATAAGTATTTTATGAAAGTCACTACTGCTTAAAAATTCCTTTCCATGCTGTGAAATAGACAGATAGATAAAGATATATATTTATTTATTTATATTTATATACATTTATGCATATATATACATGAGAGGCTTACCTGCTTCACGAATTGTCACAGAGGGCTTAATTCCAGAAAAAGAAATTCAGTTTCTGTTAAAGACGGAGTGTTGCAATGCAAAATAATAAACACTTTTATCCCTTATTTTCAACAGAAGTAAATATTTAAATTCCTAAAAAGTGAATAATTTTATTGTTCTTCAAATAATAAATACGTTTATGTTACCTTTCGATTATATAAATTAGTCAATATTCGTATAATGAAATCAAAAGCAACCCTGAAAACTCAAATTCGGCAAATTCCTCAGACAGTTTTAATGTTTTGAGCAATATATAGTATCTTTTTTTAATCTTTTGGGTACTTTTGAGGAGTGAGATTCATCATCTGTGCTTTCTTCAAAACAATACAGTCTTCCAATAATTCAGCACACAAAGGGTTAAAACAGCTTAGTTGCTAAGCAAGGATTAAAACCACACTGAGATTAATGTATATTCAAATGATGGACAATTTAAAAAAAAAAAAGACTTCTTGTAAATTATGCTTATGTCTTTGAGCTCGATTGCAGACTACTTCTATATTGTCCAAACTTTAATTTTAAACTAATGCCACATAGAAATTTTTAGCTGTATCTAGGCTGGTATTCCAGTCGTTTTGTTTGATAATTGTTTTTGATAAACTTACTTTTGCGTATTATTCTTGCACTAATTTCTTTTGTTGAATTCCATTTCATACGACATCAACATAATTTCATTGATTTCATATTTCCGCAATAACTTAATCATTCGAAGCTTAATCTGTACTAAACAGTTATGCGTGTTTACCATCGACATCCATCATAGTTCATAAACTAGTAGAAAGGAAAAATGCTTTTTAATTGTTCTGATAATGTTTGGCAGTGAAATCAGTTTTGCGTGTGTGTGAGAGTTTGCTACTGATGTCCATTATGATCTAGCAGAATTAAAAAGAGAATATTTTTTAGAAGTAAAACATGTATGATACTTAATAAAACTTTACTAAGTGTATTATTCAGAGAAAAGGTAAAAATATCTGATTTAAAATGCATGATTAATTCCATGATAACCATGTCTGATAATATTGAAAGCCAGTAAAATTATTTGACCAACATCAGTGATAATGAAATAAAAATTATGTTTGCTTTTATTTATTTATTTATTTTTTTGTAATTTATTAAGTTTATTTATTTATTTATTTTTTTTTTGTAATTTATATTTATATTTGAAATTTCCTTAAGTAAATTAATTGAAATAAACTTCTGGAAAAAATAAACTTACTTTTAGAACTAGTTACAAAAGTTCGTAAGAAATCAGAGTATTTTCGTCCATGTTCATAAAAATATGGAGGCAAAGTATTTCATTATTTTTTATTTTTATTAAAAAATTTAACCAAATGGATAAAGAGTGAAACTGAAGAATTATCTTATGTTAGGAAAGTTATCAAAGTTATATAAATTTAGATATGACAAAAGTATCTTCATTCTTAATTCCTATGATGATTTTTATGCTGGGTATCTATGAAATAAAATGTAATCTCTCTATTAAAGATAAACATTCATATCAATATAAAGCATGTTGTTTTGAAAGTAACTTAATTTTACAATTAAAAGTACAAATTTAAAGAAAATTTACTTTTCTGATCTCCCAAACATATTACATTTAAACAATTAATTGGTAATATTCTGCAGTCTGCAAAGGAAATTCTCGATCCCTGCTGTTGAATTGTTTCAAAGCACTGATTATAATTTCCATGCTGTAGGCCTTTTCTTCAATCTCTCGCTCACAGAATTTCTTTCCAATCTATTCCAGTCCCCTTTAAAATGATGGGCAGCGAAAAAGCTGATTCATTTGATAAGAAATTAACTTTGAAAAAGAAATGCATTTTAAGATCACGACATCTTTTTTTTCGTACAAGTAAATTATTTGTTAACTTTACTTTTAAAGACTCAGGTTGGGCAAGGTCGACTCAGTCTTTTAGCCCTTAAGTGGGTTTAGAAAACGGAGAACCATGCATGCATGCTTCGGAACTAAACACTGCGGACTTTATGTTGGGCTGATCATCTAAACAGGAGATATGCTGCGCACTCCATAGCCCTTCGATATATATATATATATATATATATATATATA
>JAPDSC010151794.1:379022-426202 GCA_026290005.1 Latrodectus geometricus
ATATATATATATATATATATATATATATATATATATACGAGTTAAAATATTAAAATCTATATATTTTAGGTAACTTATTGAAATTTGTCAAATATATGTAACTGCTTGAACACAATTTAAAAAAAAAATAATAATTTCTGAAAATTAAAATTTATAAATGAAACAGTAAAGAAATTAAAAACCTTTCTTAGAGTGAAGAGTTTTGTGTATTACACTCAAAATGATATGCCAAAACTTTCATGTTCATGAATTATTAATTGTAAAAAAAATACTACCGTTTCAATAGGTTTAATTTGGTACTTTGTGTTGCGATTGCTTATAAAAAGGCATTTTTTCTCTTCATATGTATTCAATAGTAAAACACATACTTTTTACATTTAAAAATGTTCTGACAGAAAGTAATTTATCAAATAAAAGTGATTGATTACTTAATTTAAAAATAATTATAGTACAAATAAAAGTAACATATGCTTTAAAATATGGCTGTTTATGTAAGAAAAAAATGTGCTTAAATTTATACATATTAAAAATTTTGATTAATGCAGTTACTAGTACAAACGGTTGCTTAAAATAAATTTTAAATAAAATACTAAAATAATTAAATTTCGTCTAAAATTTTTCGCTTGCCTATATTTCATATTTTATTGCAAATGTAGTCAAACCGAAAAATGACGATAAGTTTCAAGAAAAGGGTTGATAAGATATTCAAATAATGGAGTCCTGGTCACTTTACTCGCCAATTTCTAAAAATAACTTCTCGACACTTTTTTTCGTCTAGCCTGAAGATCCTAGAAAGTTTTTTTTGCAAAAGACAAGATTTGAGGACAGAGGTTACTAAAATGCAAAGATCATACTATCACTTCCAACCCAAATAGGTTATGCTAAACATACTTAAGACAATACCCTGAAGAGAGAATCAAAACATAATGATTACCTTCTCAATGTGACGTGTATCCCACTTCAATGTCATGATAGACACCTGATCCAGTGGGAAGCATGTATGACTTTTTAAAAAGAGTGTGTGAAATATCCTTTCTGTGATTATAAGACTTCCTAGAAAAGGCTCTTGTGACCAAGGTGACTTTGACTAAAGTCAGACTGTAATAGCAGGAAGAGTCGAAATGAGCATCTCCGAAACTGCATGGTTCATCTGTTGTCTTTGTGAATACTGATGCCAAGGAGATGAATGATGGTGAGATGAATATAAGACACTAATATTGGGTGTTCGCACATTATTATCAACAGCAAACAGTGGCTCCGTTGAAGACTGAATACATTATTGGTCAATATAAAAGTGTTTCTAAGCACACGATCAGTGGTGTTAGTCACTATCCATTGTCGATTTTTGTTACGAAGGAGGACATCTGTTTACATCTTGTATTGTTAATGATGTCTGAATATCTGACTGTGTAGTAGAAGCTGCTTGCCTCATCGTCATTCGTCTGCTTGCTATGCCTACTCACAAAGACAACACACGAACATCATAAAAACCCGGCAATTTCGGAGATACTCATCTAGACTGATCATGCTGTTACAATCTGCCTTCAAAGACTCTTTTATCAGCAGATTTTTTTACAAAATGCACTTACAATCACAGAAATAATAGTTTTTTAAACTCTTCACCAAAAATTACGCAGGATTACATGTCTCCAACGAAATCTCAATGTCAAACTGTACAGCTGGCCTTACTATTTTAACTCTTCAGTGCACTTTTCCTTTTTGACTTTAGCAGAAAAATATTTAGAAAGTAATTTTCTTGTAAAAATATTATTTAATGTTGCTTGCCATCAATTAAATTATATCATGTCGAGAGTTATGTGCAAATTAAATGTTCCGTCAGGAGAGGCAACGGTAGCCTGTAGAGGAAAGGCATAATTCTTATGCCCGGCAGATACTGTATTCGATAGCTAACCCAACCAAATAACATCATGCTGAGAAGGTTTATGCATGTAAATTTCGTATGGTCCAATTTCTCTCAGTTAGTGTGACATAATGTGAAGAAAGGGCCGCCAACACAACTAAAGAATATATCATCAATTAACTGTACGATAAAATTATAAGACAGTTAGATGTGTTTCCTGACCTCAATTGGGAGAATTAGGCAGCCGGAAACGTACAGTAATAACCTAACCTATCTTGTTCCGTAAAGTCCAATATCTTTACATGGATGGTGGTATGGTGTGAAGCCCAATATATATTGCTCAGCAGCTCAAGTGTTGATTCCATTATTTGATAATAGTACAAAGTGTATTTATAGTTGATTTGGCTAGCAGAAATTAGTAGCCGGAGCAACTAAGCAACGGAAATAGCAATAAACTATCCTTCGCTAATAATCAATTATCACTTTATTCTTTTTTAGAAGCCGAAAACTAGGATTGTTTATAATATTGAAAAATTTCACGCACATTGTTTCTTTGGTTCTTTACTGGCAGCTTTTGCACACAAAATCTAATTTGGTCGAGATTGCCTTTCTGGTTTCTGAACGACATTAAACTCGGACTCAGACTTTTCCTCATCGCGTAAACGGGATTCAAAGTCACTAGAAATGTTTAGGGACTGCATAGTGAAAATTAATCTTAATAAAATCAGATTAACCTTAATTTTTATTAGAAATAATTTTATTAATATATAAAAATATTAAAGCAAGAAATTAATAAATTTATATAAAACGCATTTTGCAGAAAATCTTTTAAAAAATAATAGATAAGCACAATAATTCATGTAAAATATTTTAAATAGTTTATTTTTTTCATCTAAGTTTAAATAAAATATTTAATAACACTATGTGAATAATAAATTGGGAAATCACTAACTTGTACACAACAGCTTATACTACGCTGGGATTACTATTTATAGGTAAATAGGAAATGCCTTCATATCGTTGCCATTTCAAAAAAACAAATAATGTGGTTTCGCTTTATTATATACATAAGTAAAAATGTAAAGCAAAATGTAATTGTGAATTCAAAAAAATAAAATTTGAGATAAATATCAAGAAAAATTGTAGATAAAATTGTGTTTTTTTTTTTTTTTTTTTTTTTTTTTTTTTTGTAATCGTCATACATTATTTTCATGTCTATAGAATATATTCGACCGTCTGAAAATTACAGCATAGCTAACCATGTTCCTCGAAGAAACGAAACTCCGGGGTGCTAAAGAACCATAAAAAGCTTCCGAATAACTGAATAAAATATTTTATTTCTTAAATTGCAGGCGATATTTTATTAGAATTGAAAATATCTGTATTATATTGAATTAAATATAGTTCTAGAATGGAATTATTATGTAGGAATTCTCTCCATTTGAATAATAATACGTGATTTAGCATAACCAAGACATTAAAAAGAGCCATCATTATAAATTAAAATCCTCTTAAGTGTAGTACGCCATTTTTTTATTGTTGTTGTTCTTTTACAAATGATCTTTGGCGTGCGCCAACGAGGACAGCTTGTGCGGATAAAAACTGAGATTCCAGATTCATAAGGGGAGTAATTGCGGCCTGCAATCATGTGACCTTGCTGCGCCTTGTGCCAGGTGTTATGCGACAGTGTATCTTTATTAGATCCTCTTTTTTATTCAGCTCCCGTTAAAAATTGCTTACATCGAAGCCCATTTGTGTCCCTCTTTATTTCCGGTTTGCACTGTGCAGATGAAAATTTTTATTCATAAAATTTTTTGAAATATCCTCCAATAAATATAAGTTTTATGAAACATTTGTCATATTTTGTAGGAACATTCACATTTTTTACTAAAAAAATTCTCAATTTTGAATAAAAAAATAGTTAATTTTCGCGTATAATATTTAAAATAATTAGCGTAAAATAATTTGATTATAAATAATATTGTGTACCTCTTTCCAGTTTACACTGAGCAGACAAAAATTTTATTCCTAGCAGTTTTTGAAATATGCTTAAGATAAACATAGATTTTATGAATCGGCGCCATGCGAAAAGAGAACTTTCAGAGAAATTTTTCAATGCTAGAAAAATTCTTAATTTTTGTATAAAACAATGATTGAGATACTCAAAAAATATTTTGATTGGGTAAAATATATAAAATCTAAAGTTTATTTACTTTTTTTTTTATTTTATTTTTTATTTTTTTATTTTTATTATTATTATTTTTTTTTAAGTGTACAGAAGAATTTTTTTTTTATTCCTAGAATGTTTCTAAACATTTTCTGATAAATATAAACTTTATGAAACATTGGCTAATTGAACTTTCATAGAAATTGTTTAATGTCAGAAAAAAAATAATTCTTAATTTTGAATAAAATTAATTGAACTGTTCAAAAAATATTTCGATAGAGTAAAATTTAGAGAAAAAAATTCTGAAAATATTTCTCTAGAGTGAAATTTGTGAAATCTCTATGAATTAAATTTCTCTTTATTTATGTTCTGCTCTCTCTTTCAAATAAGTTCTTTATACCCAGAGATTTTTAAAATATTACAATTAACTCACATTTAAAGAATCGCTTGTCAACGAATTGTTTCAACACTCAAATTCTTTTCATGTATAAAATACTGTGCGTCATAATACAAAGTACTCTACTCGAAATGTTGTGTGAATTAATAATCAAGTTTCTATCTCTAAAACGGTCTCCAAATTATATGAAGCCACATTTTCATTTTTTAAAAGTTTACAAACCAAAACCTTTCAAAAGAATAAAGAGAAAACGAGAGTCAAATTTAATTTCTATCTGATAAAACGTTTAGCACTATATAAGTGCTATAATTTTAAATCCCTTTCTCAGTCTTTAATGAAACATTTTTAAAAGCATTTCCATTTTCTTGGAATTATGAGGAATTCGTATTCCAAACTTCAATTGAATCCTTCAAAGCAAGTAGAATTACATTATCGTGTTTCTTTTATTTATTCTTTAGAGAATTAAGAACTTCTTTTTACAATTTGTTAAACCCTCGAAGTAGCTAGCAACATGTGCTCCAAATTTCAAATTCTTCGAGTTATTTCAGAATTGCACTTATGTCTATCCCATTTCTTCTTTTTTGCAGGCAACTAACTTTAAAGGACATCAATTCTTCTTAATAATAAGAGGCATGGGGCTTCTTATTAAGTTAAGGTTTGACCTAGTGTTAAGATAGCTCTCTTTGGAGTATAAGGTCCCGCTACGATCCTCACTGTTGAACAGTGAAAAATGGTAGCTTCTGTATATACGTCTGTCGGGGTGGGTGCTTGAAAGTTTTATGGGCTTCTTGCCTTGCAGTGCGTGAACTACAGCCCCTTAACTCCAATTTGCGTGGTGGTCGCTGAAATGCCTTACAGCGGCTTTAGGCAGTTAGGTTGTCTACTACGGGTCAAAGTAGACATTCAGTTTCAAACAGCTTCCATATACCAAAAATATATCTAAATAATAAAATTAAACAAAACCTAAAAGTTTCATAGCTCCCAGATTTCAGCAGAAGTTTGCTTCTGACTAGCCAATAACTTTAATAATCTTTATAATGCAGTAATCGTTTGTATCTTTATCATATTCTTTATTCTAAATATTAAGGTAATAGAATTTTTACTAAAATTGGTTCAAAGTATTGGTAGTAAGATTACAACCTTCAAAATGAAAAGTTCCAAGTTCGATACAAGTCAGTGATAAACAACAACTAGATATGTTTGACGTGTTTCTTTGTGCACGTCTGCTTGAGTAAATGCTTAGGAGTGAACCGAGTTCTTCTCTTTCGTTTCAGCACATGAGTACCATCTACAATCTGTGAAGTCTTCCAGAAGGTTAAGTTAGGTGGGTTTTAAAAAGCCTTACAACAGTTTTAAGCGACAATTTGCTGAGTACCAAATTTTAGTTAAAATAAACTTCATAAAGTAAACAATGATTTCTCATTGAATCCTTGGTAAAAAGCAACGAATCTGTAAAATGTAGAAAATAAAAGATTAATACAGATATAACAGAAATCAATTTATAAAAAAATGTTTCGTCAGTTTATTATATTACAAGCATAAGCGTATTGATTCAAAAATATTGATGAAAACTGCTTTTTCAACCACATCTTACATCCAAACTAACAAGAACAGAAACAAGCTATGCTGTTTCGAAACAATTTGTGAAGATTCACATCTTTCGATGAATTTATTAATGCATTACACAAACATATTATGAAATATTAAAAATCATGGTTTCAGTAAAGATTGGGAAATGTCAGAAACCAAAATGGCATGATGCTGAGACAGCAGAACAGAACGCGTTTCCACCTTGTCATTTTCAATTCGGAAATGGCGTATATTTCGCCAACTAAACGGCTGAAAGTGGTCTGTCTAATTTTACACTTCGATGAACAGGTCGCCATTGACAAGCTTAAAGCTTCCGGCAGTTTAGTCCGCGAAGATGACAGGTGGTTAAGGAAAAAGTAAAAAAAAAATATCCTGTAATAAAGCTCTATATATATAAGTATTCGAAAAGAATGTTTCATCAAATCTTTTGTAATACTTCTTTGGCGACTTATTTCTTTCTAAACCTCGCCAAGAACGCGAGCTCGTATCTTTCTAGAAATTTATCTTTTTCTTTAGTTCCACGCTTTTGTTACGGAAAAAAGAGAAAGTATGAAAATTTTATGACTTTTATTGATTGAAGCGAGGTATTTTCGTTCTTCGCTGAAATGAAATTTGAGTATTTTTGGTGCTGAGTTGAGTAGAAAAAATGGAGTTAAAAATCCTCTTTTTCTGACTGCACGCAAGAGTTGGCTTTTAGTCATAAAATCATTTAATATGTCTTATTTATGTATTCTTTCTGAACAATTGTAATTTTTTTTAGCATTATGATTACTAGGAATTCTAAATAATAAAAAATAAATAAAAACAAAATGTGTGTGAAAATAAAATCTTTCTTACCATTAACTTTTAAAAATGAAATGTTTGTTCCATGTTTATATTATTATAATTTAGAACTGTTGATGATATTCTCTTTAATATTTAAATATAAGGTTTTGTTCGAAAAATAATGCTAAAAACGTGTTTTTATTATAATTTTGAGCTATTGTGTCATTCTTATATAAGATTTTGTTGGGAAAATGGTGTTAAAAACGCGTGTTCAGTTTTTTAAAAAAGAAAACCAAATAGATTTGCATGCAAAGACATAAACGTAACATTAGTTTCCCTTTATGCAAGATGAGACTGAACTAACGATCTTTCGCTCTGGAGAACGCTGACTTACCTCTAAGTCAAAGTGAAACTACATATTTAAAATTCCAAAGCTCTCTCAATAGGACAGTTTCTGTTAGATCACGGAAATTGAAAACAGAGTAAACTTTGACTATCCCAGTGAAGAAGAGGCCAAGGAACTCACCATAGCCAAGTAATAATATTATGCTTTTGAAGCTAAAAACCTCAGGCTTAATTCCAATTACTGTTGAACAATAGGGGATAAATATTGTAGTTCAGCATTGTCCATGAACATACTTTGATATGGCCTCTTAAGAGTTTTCCAGGTTTCTTTTGATACATGAATATGGTTCATTATATTATTGAAAAGCTTATTTGGAAGACCCACCATTTCAAATACTTAAAGATGCTTTACAACAGCTTGCACAAAGACAGCAAACGATCACAAAGAGAACACTTGGTAATTCCCGCAAATGATAGCGTTTGATTTTGCTGTTGTGATGGGGATCGGTGTCAAACAATAAAGTCTATCGAATTCACTCTAGAAGAAATAATATCTAAATACAACTATTTTTCTTGTTAAAAAGTGTTTGAACGTTACACAGTGGACAAATTAGCAGCCTAAACGAGTTGTAAAACATTTTTTTAATATTTAAGCCCTAAGTTATTTACGTAAAAACTTTTCTCGGATAGAGGTCATATCTATAAATGACAAGGGAAAAATCCCAAATTTCCACCTCGATAGATATGCATGTAGAAATCCAATACGCAACATTCATTTTCGCTATTTAACCGTGATCAGAATGTAACGCGGGGCACTCAGCTTTGAAGAGTACACTTCTCCGTTAGTGAGTAATATGAAAGAGCTGACAATCTTGCAATGTTCGTAATATAAGTAGAATGAAATTTTTTTTGCATATCATTTTATTTCCATATTTTCCATTTTTATTTTTTTCTCTATTGTGCATGCTATATTTACATTCAAAATAGCATTTTTTATAATTGTTTTCTTGATATTCTTACTTTCTCAACTTATGCCCAAATTTAAACTTAAATTTGCTGTACGATGTTATTGTTAATGAAACCTTGTTATTATAGTAACAAGTTATAGTTGTTATGGTACAAAATATTTCAACAATTTACAAATATATATATATATATATATATATATATATATATATATATTCGTCATTTCAACAATACTCAGAACTAATGGAAAGACGAATTCTCTCCGTATATAAATGAGCAGACGATCCCAACTCCCCTTCGAGCAAACGATAAAAAAAAAAAAAAGAATTAATAGCGTCTCTTGACAAAAAAATTCATCAGACGTCCATTCGAAGTCAAATAATGCCGTTGATGGAACATTGCCCATACAGAGAACTGTGCCAACACTTATTCCACTAAAATGGGATGTTTCCTTTTTTCGTCTATTCCCTCTCTCGAAATCGTCCAAGATGAGCCTTGAAACCCCAAAATCGTGAGTTCTGGAGACATTTCCTTTTTATACATGGTAACACAAATGTGATCCCCAGCAATGGTTTAGGAGATCCTCTTCCTGAAAATGGGAGCAAACGATAAAAAAGCACTTTGTTTTATTGAATGCGAATGCATAAATACATGTTTTATTCATTTACTTTCGTTTGTAGAAATTCATGACCCTAAACTGCTGATTTTTCACAGTAAAAACAGTCTACATGTTAAAAAATATTGCTTGGTTTAATAAAACAAGATAGATTAGTATAATTGGTATATTATGTCATATTAAGGCCTACCAACACGATTTTATATGGATATTAATAAAACTACAGAAAATGAATATCGTTCTGTTATGTAATTTTATTAATTTAAGTTTATAATGTATTTATACAGACGGAAAATATATCACGAAACGTTATAAATTTTCTTTCAATAAGATATTAACAAATTGGGATAAAGTATCAATTAATAATGAGATTATTCAACCTGTGGGGGAGAAATAAATCTATATGAAATTAAATTTTTTCAAAGAATTTCAAAACATTTAAGTTTAAAATGAGCATTCTTTTAAAAACAAACTATAAAAAAATAATATGCAGTATAATTGTCTAAAAACGCATAATTTATTTGCATTTCAGTCATAATTTTCGATATCATTTAATTGGGAAAAAGATTCAGTTTTTTTTTTTTCAAGTTGTAGCAGAGAACGAAAACTTTTACAATCTAATAACGTATCTTAAAATTGAGATTTTTAATATATTGGGAGATTTTGTATTTTTTTAAATCGAACAATACCTAATAATATAGAAACTGAAAAATGTGTTTTGAATTTTAGTTTATATTCAATTTATACAACTTGAGTCGTGAAATGAAGACTTCAATCTACAACTTTCGATAACATCATCGATAACACCAGAAATTAATTTTCATAATAAGAACAGTTTACTTAAATGAGAGACCAAATATAAATATGGTATTCGAAAAGGCCACAGGTCAAAGAATCAGAAACATTTCAGATTTTCATTTAAATGCATGTTGTTAGCAATGACGTAGGCAAGTGTTTTATGATTTAGAATTTACATCATTACAATGCTTTCTTAAGAAAAATATAAGAGTGCTCCTCGTGATTTAAGGAAGTAAAATAGGAAAAATGATAGATCTTCAGATCATTTTAAAAATTGCATTTTTTTCGTGTCCGTTAAACAGAGAACTTGATTTTGAAGACAGCAGATCAAGCTCACTGGGTTCTCAAAAGCAACCCTGTCAAGTATTTTTAAAAGTTTGAATCACATCGCAATCCTAGTCTTGAAGAAGCAACTATGGTTCAAAAACAGTTTTCCAAGAGCATGATCTCCTACGGCAGAACAGAAACTGTGATGTACTTCAAATGACAAAAATCGTCGGCTCAGCTTGAATCATGGATAAAGAACTGCTGAGGATAGAAATGCATCGTTGGGAGAAAACCATTTGTTCCTACCCGAAATGCAAAATTTTGCTTTTAGTGGTATTGGAATAGAATATACTGAGCATCGGAGGATAAGAAATTGTCTGATGAATTGTCTATTGTCTGATGAATTGCACGACACCTTATTTTGCACTGACGAAAGATGTCCAACTTGGTAAGAACCGCATGAAACCTTCTTACTTACCGTGCAAGAGTCGCTTTACAGTTGATAGTGATTAAGAGGGCGACCACACTCTTCCTTTCTATGTTACTGGAGCTCCATGGGTTAGGGACATGTATATGTTAATATGTGAAGACCAAACTGTGAAGTGGAACTGAACGTCGGAGTGGAGTGGATGTGGAGAGCAGGATGTTAATTCACAAGTGTGTCCTCGTCACCTGACTATGGTTCAAAATTATATGGCTTTTGTTGATGCGCGAGTATTCCAAATCTATTAACCTTAATGTGCAGTCTGGAGCTCGACTGCACCGTTATGAATATACAAGAATCTAGCGGGGGTATTATAATATGTTCTACCACCACGTAAGTGGTATCTGTGGTAAACAAACAGCTATGAAATTTCTGGATATACCAGCAGATCAAATAAATTCTAAAAAATTGTATTTTTACTCTGATGGCGACGAACATTTCATGGACGATAATGTATCTATACATCATGCCAGAATTATTCAAAATTTATTGACTAAAATTGTTTTAAATGTTGAAGATGTTTTAAATCCGTCTGATTTAAAACATCTTCTCTGGCCACCATAGAACACAGATCTTAATCCCATAGAAAATACATGAAATATGTTTGAAAAATGCATCCGACAGCATTCTCTTCTTTCATTTAACAAGATGTGAGAGATCAATTCATAGTATTCTCGTAACAAAAAACACTCCAGAAGCATGTAAACTCAATAAAGGGTTTCTATTTCAATATATATATATATATATATATATATATATATATAATTACACATGTATTACTTTACTCTTTCTTTTAATCTCATCAATGTTCTAAATTAATATAATACGTGACAAAACTATTTTTCCCTATTTTTCAAACATTAATGAAGTTATTGAATGTTTTTTGTTTTTTACGAACGTAAGCTGATTTCTCAAGGAAAACTTTTACGAAAATATCCTTACTTATTTTCTATCTACACTTTCATGACCCAAAAATGAAGAAAAAGAAGACTTAAGAAATATCTACTTAACTCTTTTCAGTTTCTCTACCTCCTCCCTCTCATCAATTTCGTTTGCTGAATGGAACTAATCCCAAAGGGTAAGGAGAAAAAGTAAAATGGGTTATCATCATGGAGCATCGCGTTCCTGAAGTGAAGTGAAGTACTTTTTCTAGTTCCAATATTATCGTCTACCTTAATTTTTTTAATGATTTTGGTCATTAATTTTGATATGGGAATGTGTAGCTTTTCTGCGAGGTTACAAGCTGATTGAATTTTTTTCAAGTAATCTTATCCTCTTGACGGTAAAGTACAGTAAGAAATGTATTAATTGGAAAAGAAACTTATACTTCTCCCGCTAATTGAAAACGATAAAAAATAAATTCTATGCACTTTCATTTCGGTTATAAGAAATTCCTTCCTTGATAAAATTATTAACATTATTTAATATTAAAAATATTTATCACGTTTTTGTAAAAATATGAATAATTTACACTTTTTATATTTTTATATGAAAACAGGGTAAATATTATATTTCTATCACGTTTCATGTATATAATTCCCTTTTTCTTTTTAATAGTAAAATAATTTTAACCCAAAATATTTAATGATTTAGTTTTATAGGTTAATAAATTGCTTATGTAATAATAAATTTTCCTGCCCAGTACAATATCTTATGAAAATTTGCATAATATAATTATAAAATAATTTATTCATCATAAAATTTACAAAAATTTAGTTTGTATGAAAAAAATCACTAAACCTTTAAAAACCTTTAAATTTTTGGTTTAATAATTCAAAATTATTTATTTATTAAGTTATTTTAATTGTATTATTGTTTTTGCATCTGCGTGTATGAAAATACCATAAAAAATAATTTTTTGCAATCAAATGAGTTAATGTACTTACATTAAAGCTATTTAAATCAAAATATATGACATGACGTTGTGATCAAATCATGGACATGTGCAAAAGGAATAGATTTTAAATACGCCACAAAATCTGAATATAACACACATCAGTCCACAAGTGTACAGTTGCTTCACACCTTTTCCAGTCAGAATACCAAAGTCGAGCCTTACTAGTTACGATGATGACCTCCTACTACCTTATTATATTAATTATTGGTTAGAATTGCGAAAACTTAAAAATTAGAATCTAACTTGACTTTTATTTTTTAAAATTAGAGATCACACTTAGAACACATTTGATTTTTCTACCTAATGAACATTTAAATACTCGCAAATCCTAATTTGCCTCCAGTAGCATTGTGTTGAAATTAGAATGCCATCTCAGATGTCGACCTTGTCCCCTAATTACTATAAAAATTGTGAAATTTTTAATGTCGTTGTATACCATATAAAATTGGTCCCAAGTTGCCACCTTACTATTACAAAAGTTAATAATGCGTCACTTTTTAATTTTCAGTCCGCATCCTTTTGCATATATGTTAAAACGCGTCCACATCACTTTTTATTTTAATCCTTAAGAATTTCAGTCAGCAAAACAGGAATTTTTTTTAATCATCTTCAAGTTTAATGCCATGTTTCAATATGAAAACCAGCTCTTATAAATGCATCTTACTATTTATTTTAGTTAATATAAATATTTATGATACAAATATTATGAGAAATATATTTCTGATTTTTGATTTTTATTCAGCTAAAATTATGCAAATTTAACAAAAGAATATAGAAAAATATTGCTTTGTTAGCTACAGCTACTGTTTATATTTAAAAATTAAATTTATATCTGATTTTTTTTTCCTCGAAAATGCTTTATATCTATATTCTATATATCATTTTAAAATTTTTAAATTTAAAAACTATTGTTTAAAAACTATTTATATAGGGAGTAATTTAAAATAAAAATTCTATTTTGGAGTTTTATGGACTAAGTATTTTTATAAATCTGCGTTAAGAAATTAAAGAAATATGTTCGATACACTTTCTTATAGAACTTTCTTTATTCTTTTAGAGATGAGGTTTGACTGCAGAGATAAAACTACTCGTACCTATTAATAATTATACGAGAAGAATTAAATTAGCTGCTTAAAAATTTTTCGGTAAAAAAAAAAAAAAAAATCTTTATTTTGTCACAAATATTAAAAGCCACTAAAACTGAGCAGGTATATTTCTTAAGACCAGTCACTATTCAAAGTATTTTCAAAGGAATTTCCCTAAAAAAAATAATAAATTTAAACCTATAGCCCTGTATTTCACCATATTCTTCACAGCTCGTTGAATTCTATGGAAAAGCTTTAAATTGGTTTTCTGGAAAACTATTGGGATAAACAATTATTTTATATATAGCGCATAATTCTTTTATTTATTATTCAAAAATTTCCCTTTGTAGAATTCTTCATGAATGTAATAACGTATTACTAAACTAAAAGAATAACAGACGATAATACATAAATTTGTAAACATCATCCATTATTATACTCTTGAACTCAATGTTCCGTGACGGGTAACACCGACCCGCTGGCAATTTTTTTTTTTTTTTTTAAGATGAAAATGATAAATATTTTGTTATTTTTTTGTAATAATTCTTTTTTCTCTAATTTCCAAACATCAAGATTGATATCAAAAATAGAGATATTCTAAATATAAAATCTTTATCACTCAACAAATTGCTATTGCCAAAAAAAATTAAAATTTCTAATTCCTTTACATCAATCTAATTCAAATTTTCAACAATAAAATTATGATTTAATTTGCGAAATGTATGTGTGTGGTCTTATTAGCTGACGAAATTTTTCTGGTGATTGAGTATCTAAGAAAGTTTTTTTTTTCCTCTACAAGGTCACAGCCAAACGCAACGAAGCAATGTCCGGCTATCTTTTACCTTGGAAATGAATGTGGGTATTTGATAACTTTTGATATACCTTCTCCTCCCATTTGACAACTTTGCAGGTAATAATTTTTTCCTTAGTGTTGCGTCTCTGCTTTTGCATTTAGAGAAAGGTGTTATCGTTTGAAGGACATTCGTGCCCTAGACAGATGTTTTTGTTAAAATTCTCAGAATTATTCAACAAAGAATTCTACTCTACATTTAGCCAAAATACTTTATCAAATAAATTATCAGTATTAAAATTTACCATAAGTATAATTATAGATTAATATGCTATAGCACTTTTCTTTATTGAAAGGACATCATCAAAAATATTTTTAATAATTTTAAGGATTAAATTTAGAATTGTTTCTTCTGAATCCTGACGTTTTTTTTATGTAAATTAAATGATATTCAAACTGATAATTTTGAACTGAGGAAGATTACTATTGACAGATGAGATTCTCTGAGAATAGCTTAAATTATAATTTATTTAAAAATAAACTACATCACAATTCTTCAAAATACTCTTTTTTGTCGTTAATATATTTTTATTGGAATAAACACAATTTTAAAACGATTATGACATTCAGAAGTTTGGGTACCATAAATTTAAGGCTTATAATCTTCATTTATCTCCCTGAGTTATAATTATTATTGTCCCTGTCATTTTAAAATAATGTGTCCTTTTGATTGATTAAAATAATAATAAAAATTATTTAAATAAGTTGATTTGATGTCTGTGTAACTTCCATTTTACAATTTGTTGTTTTCCATTAAAATTAAATTTCAATTAAAAATAATTTCTAATGAGAATGTTATCAATTATTATTTTTTATATTGTAAGTATGCTAAATCAACTCTTTCCATTATTTAAATAATCTTTCATTCTCATAATTTCTTACTCCTTCTTTAGATTTCTATATAATCATCTACAGGAGTCTTATAAAGACTTCCGATAGTTCATTTTTACCGTTAAATGATGCTGTTGTTGACTGCATTCAAAATTTCTTTAATGTTGAATTTAAACGGAGTAATTAAAGCGATAAAGGAAAAACTTTATGCATGACTTCTATAATAATATTTAACTGCGAGGATCTAACTTTTGATTGTGGAATCAAAAAAGAAGCATTATGTTAAACAACACTGCATAATCAAAAGTTTTATTAAATAATATATATATTGATTAGAATTTAAACGTAAATAACTAAGGAAATGCGAATTAGGTAAAGAAAAAATCTTTTTTTACAAGGTTCCAAGATATTGAGAAATGGTTTTCAACATACAAGTTTTATTTCAATTGTATATCCTAAATTTGAACCTGCACTATACTGGAAGAAAATTATTTACAGGAAAAAATAAATTATTCAAGAAATCATTTAAAATAAGAATATTTGGTTCATGATAAAAAAAAAAAAATCATTGTATGGTTACTGATAATTTTACAATACTATAAACACTACTTTAAGCAGACCATTAATTTTCTGAACATTGGTATGTTAAGCCATAAAAAGAAAGTTATCTAACAATAATTCAACATAAAAATAATATGGCAAAAGTTATAAAAGGGTAATTTATTTTTTTGTAGGAAAAAATGTACTTATTTAAATTTGTTATATCGAAACTTAAAGTGAAATTAATTTTTCCTTAATTATTCAAAGGAACAAAATTAACTATCGTTTGCTTCAGGTCGAATGAGAGCAGAAGTGAAGAAGAGAACAGAAAGGAAAAGGAAACCGAGACCTACAACACGCGCGAAAGCGTGCGAAACGGAGAGAAACCTTCAGGCAATAGGTCACGTGGTTCGTCTACGTCCGGTTACGTGGTGTGGATGAGGGTGGGAGACGACGATTTTCTCGGTTGATTATGCGCGGCGCAAATTCCGTTCGCTCTTTGCTTGTCTGTTGCTCCTACAGCGTTTCTTTGCGGGATGCCCAGGGTCAAGGTGACAAATAAACACGAATCAAGCCTGCTTTTGGCTAGTAATCGCTCTTTTTCATGCAGTTTTCTTTGTTTTAGGCGAAATTTTCTGTTATCATTCCTCACAAAATTGTATTTAAAAGTGGTCTTTAGTTCCATACATTATTTATTAAAAAATAATTTAACTTTTTTATAAATAACGTATTTATAAAATATATAAAATAAAAAATATTTAGAGCATTCTGCAATGTATCTCAAATTAATATTCCATTTTGTCTTCCTATATCTATGTGTGCCCGAATTTACTTTAAAATATTTTTATTTTAATTTTAATATAATTTTTACATATGCAATTAGTTTTGTTGATACTATAAAATGTATTTTCTGTGATGATATAAAACATAAATTCAAAATCTACAAACAGTTTTAATTAATTTAAGACTATAATCAAGTGTGACATCACTTGGCACAACATTTAAAAGTTGAAAGTTGTCTCTTATTTTAATATCTATAGCATATAATTTTTGTAAGATATCAGATCATTTTCCTGAGTCATCAGAAAAAAGATGTGGAAAACTCCCGAGCATCTTCCTGGTGGATGCACATGCAGCAAACAGGAATCCAACCTATATTCCATTATATGACAGAAAATAAAATATAAATCATTTTTCCCTAAAGAGGATAATCCAACCTCTAGAATCCGTGACAACGTCGACATCTTAAATGATTCTCTTTCCTACCCTGTTTCCCGAATGGGAATACCATTTAATAAGCGTTACTAAGTTCCCTCGCTGTAGGTGCCGAATACTTCAAGTGCCCTCTTTCGTCCCTTAGCAACTGGACAATTTTCAAGTTTATTTGGAGATAAATATGCATCTACTTTGTAATCAGTAAATTAATAATGTGCCCTGTGGAATGTCTCATTTTAAATGCAAATGAAATTTTACAATGAGATTGAAATATTTTGTCGATATTTTTCAGTAAATACATAACTATTTAAATCACTTTTTACTTAGTAATGCTCATTAAAAGGGAAAAGAGATTATTGAAAACGCTTCTCTTTTTATAATTAGATTATTATTTTAAATTTTGCTTATAATTAAATAATGATATATCAGGAAAACGCAAACCACCATTTTTTCGTTTCAGTTATATATTATTAACTTTATGATGTTATTAATAATAATAATAATAATGTGTTTTTTATGTATATGAACACCATTAGTTAATAATAAATATTCTTTAAGTAGTTATGATAAAAATTCTATTTTATGTCCTTATAAATATGTTTTAAAATATTTTCCGTAGCATCTCAGATATTAAGAATACTTGTTTTTGGATCTGGTTTGATCACGATTTACCGCAATGTTGTTGAACTAATGCAAACATGTTTGCATTATTATAAAATAAATTACACAAGACAGGTCCTTTACAAGCAATTTATAAATATTTATTAAGCAAGCTTTTAGTAACATAAAACATTAAATGATTCCGTAAAATATTTAAACTAGAAATAGGTAACAGGCAAAATTCTTCATTCAAATAATCAGTGATTTATTGCTAATAAATATATTATTGTTTTAAAGGAGAAATTTATTGATGCATAATTTTACGTACGCAATATGTATATATTCGTATTGCTGATCATACTGTCTGGCTAATAAAACCGTTATTGTTCTAAGGATTAGAAGATAAGTTCTATCCTAATGCGTGAAAGCTTTTGTGTAATACCACTGTATTTCAATTGGGTCCATGAAAAAAATTTAACAAACTTAATTTTTTTTACATATGAAACTTATATGACAAGCTTATAAAATTATTTAAAATACTTAAAAACAAAAATTAATTTATCATACTTGTATTCTGAGAATATTTTAGTTCAATACTTTAACTCTAATTATATATATTAAGAAATAATATATTATTTGGATTTCATTTATTATTTCTTTTGATTACGTACTGTTTACATTTCTTTTTGCTCTATTTAAAAGTTTAATCTATAAAATTCCTAATATTTAAATAATTATTGTTTAAATAAATTATTTAATTTATTATTTTTTGTATTTAAATAAATTAAATAAAAAGGGTTTCATTCTCAGACAACATTGCAGTAGAGAATTGAGTTATATTTTATTCAAAATCGCTATAAGTTGCTATGTATATATTATTCTGTCAATTAAGAATTATTCATAAAATTATCATATTTTATTCTTTATACTTGGAGAAAGTAAAATTTGATTTGCCGCAGTTGGAAATTAAGTTTTTGTTATCATTTTAAACATAAATTTTCAAATTTAAAACTGTTTATCACCGTTATTACATATTCAACAAGATATGTGGAACTCAAAACAATCCTATTGAGTTGTTGTACCCATCAGCTAGGCTAACAAAGGAAATAAGCGTTTTTGGAGACAAATGAAATATTTTTTTTAAAAAATGCTTCGCTTTTATGAATGCCAAAACCGACGTATTTAACTTGAAATGTTTCAATAAACATCTAACCGCTTACATGATAAAAAAAAATTATTCATATATCTGTGCAAAATATAATTATAAAACATAAAATTAATTTTACCTATTTAAAAATTAAGAGGATAAACATCAATTTTATTCTCCAATTTTTGAATGTCGCTAAAGCGCAACAATGTTTTCTGGGTTCATGAAATTGTTTAAATTTTTCTTCTTAAGTATCAATGTAAATTGTTAAGCTTCGATTGAAAAACTTAGAAGATAAGCTTTATAATAAAGTATCATTTCTTTTAACAATCACTGTGGCAATGGATGATTGCTATGACGTCATTAACATGCGAGGAAGCAAATGCTTCTGCACCAAGGGCGGAATCAATCTGTGATTCACATAAATCTATGATTTACACCAGAAAAAAATAAGCACTTTTCTGATGTATTTTCTGAATAAATGTATTTTTTTTTTAAATATATTACGAAAATTCACTAGTTTAGGGGTAGTCAACCATTTTATACCTACCGCCCACTGTAGTTTCCCTGCGAATAGTAAAATTTCCGCCCATCGGTTCCACAGTCATGGTGATAGTGTTGCTCCACCATCCCTAACGACTGAACGCCCACTAATGTGTAGTTGGGACCAGGTTAATTACCACTGTTAAATGTGCAGCTAAATGTGTTGTTGAAAAGTACTTGAACATCTACTGCTTTCTCTCGTAGAAATTTTCAAGTACGATGGCGGCTCCTATAGGATTCACGTATGAAGGAGGTTACTAGTTTCCTTCTTACGCATTCATCCTTTCGCAGCCCTTTATATCGATAAATATCCATATAAAAGGCCGAAACACACAGCAATTATCTTTTCGAATTAAACGATGGTTGAGATGGAGCTTACGTTATGAAAAGTGCCGTCCTTCCAATAAGACATGTGGAATCTCAGATCTTTGTATTTGGGAACCCGAAGAGAATAGGTTGAAGAATTGCAGTAAGGCCTTTGGAATCTGCATCGCCTCTCTCAAGAAAACTTTTAGACAGTGAACAATCACAATGGATGGAATGCAGAAAACTCTCAAGCATCCACCTTGGATAAACTCGCTTTGGACTGATAATAGGATATCGCTCTTCAGAGTGAAAAATCCTCAGTTCAGTCCCAACCTTTCGTGAACAACGGGAGATGGATATTGAATATTTACCTTCAGCATACACGTCTGTCGGGGTGGTGCTTGTGAGTTTTCCGGATTTATTCCCTTACAACTTAATGTGGCAGACGATCAATGAAAAGTCAGCCCACAGGAGGCAATTTATGCACGGGATATTAAAATTTCTTAGGCTATCCTCTATATGGTGTTAAAGTATCATTCTCAAGGCACATCGTGGCCAAGTGGCAGAACCGAGCCACAGACAAGAACAGAACTCTTCAAGGCGAAAGGTTTCGATTAAAGCCACCGTTAAACAATGGAAGATGAGTGTCTCTCCATGTTCGTCTGTCGAAGTTTTTCAGCTTGGTCGGCTCAATCACTGTTGAATAACTGGAGATAGAAGCTACGTTCTCAGAAAAATTCTTCAGAAAAAGCAGTTACCATGGTGGTCATTAAAATGCCTGACAACATCCTTAGACTAATAGGGTGTACACTACGCTGTGTTGAAGCATCTATTACTATTGAGAAGTTTGCAGAAATGTTTACGTTTACGCCAGCGAGCTTCCCTGCACCCAGCTCAGAAGAGCTATACCCACCTGATGTTCCACAGTAGTTGGGATCAAACTCATGAGCTTTCATTTGAGAAGAACGCCGTCTTATTACTAATGCGCAATGAACGCTAGAGTATTGCATTACATACGGAGTCGTGCACAACCTCACAGGTGAACACAATTTAAAAGTTTTTAAACATCTGACGTGTTTTGTTTCTTATGTGAACTTTTCTGAATGGATAGTAAATGTTGTTTAAGTAAACCAAATTTATGAAATTCAAGTAAGAAAACCTAGAAAATTCTGAAGCCCCCATTTCTATAGATCTTCATTGTGCAACTGTTGAACAATAGTAGATGTGTATCACCTGCTGTTCAGCAGCTTCTAGGATCAAGTTCATCGTCTTCCTCTCAGAAGAGTACCACAAAGCCACGGCAATATACAGAACATTGTAATTATAATCATTATACATGGTGTTTCTAACGTATTGTGATTGTAATGCTTTACATTATTTATTACGTGAAACTTAAAATCCTAATAGATGCATGAAATGAAAGAGCAACTCAAACAGTTATATGTACCTGCTTACTAATGTTCAAAGTGAGCACCTTTCATTCCACGGTATATCAAGTTGATCCTCTAGTTCTTCCTAAACGTTGTTTAGTGTTTGAAGTATTGTTGCTACAGTAACTACCTCAATTTTATTTTTTAGGTTGGTAGGTCTGCTGGTAGTGGAGAAACATACGATCCTTTATGAACACCACAAATAGAAATAGCATGACATGAGATCAGATGAGAGTGGAGGCCATGCGAAACAAACTCAGTCACTGGGTGCTTTGCAGCCAGTCTAGTGGGGTGTTTTTTCAGAAACAACTGTACATGATACATCTAATCTTGATATTTTATAACTATGGCTATTCCTCAATTGGTAGAAGACGAATCAAATGACTTCATTTAGCAGCAAAATAGTGAACTACCTGACAGCCATAACGACGTACGGGATGGGTTGACATCACTGTACCCGATCAGTGGATTGGCCGCAAAAGGCCCAATGACAGAAATTGTTTCACATGGCCTCCACTCTCACCAAATCTCATTCCAAGTGATTTCTATTTGTGAACTATAAAGGATCGTATGTTTCTCCGTTTACCAGCAGGCCTACTTGACCAAAGAAACAGTATTGACACAGCTGTTGCAATAACAACACCACAAACAGAAAAAATGCAATTGGGAAAAACTGGATTATCAACTTGATGTCGTGGGACAAAAAGTATTCACTTTAAACATTCGTAAACTTGTTCGTATAACTGTTAGAATTGCACTTTCATTTCATGTATTAATTACGATTTTCAGTTTTACGTAATTAATACTACAAAGTGATAAAAATCTCTATATTCACTTAAAAACACCCTGTGCGACTGTTGTGAATTTCTTTGATTTTATTGTTTACATTGGGGGGGGGAATATATCCATACAATTTGGGCAAAAAAATTTTATTTTAGAATTGGTGTCTCTAGTGAATCATAGTATCGATGAGTTTATTATTCTGTTTTACAACAAAATAATAAATTCTACAACAGAATAATGAAAGTGCAACTCAAACAGTTATACGAACAAGTTTACGAATGTTTAAAGTGAATACCTTTCGCGTCCCACGACACCAAGTCGATAATCCAGTTTTTCCCAATTGTAGTTTTTCTGTTTGTGGTGTTGTTATTGCAACAGCTGTGTCAATACTGTTTCTTTGGTCAAGTAGGCCTGCTGGTTTACAACAGAATAATAAATTAATCGATTTTTTTTTATTCTTATTCATGAGTAAAAATTATAAATTTTTGAAATTGTCACTTACTTCAGTAATACATGGACCAAGAGAGCCATTTTTTTAATTTTTAACCCTTAAAATAAAATCGTGATATAAATTTTTAATTTATCCATACCAAATTTTATTTCTATTTCATATAACTCAAAGTTAAAAAGAATTTATACAAACATTACAAAAAATGTCACGCAAAAATCATACTTTAATTTAGATCGTTTATATACAGTTTGTCCAAAGTTGTTGATCTATAATGGATATTTTTTAATCATTATCCACGAAGCCTTACAACCATTTGCACAAGTATTTTTTTTAAATTGATTACATATATTTTAATGTAATTAAAACCATAAATGCAAACCTATAAAGAAAGAAATGTTAAATTTTTAACATTAACAGTTTTATGAAAATGCCATTAGAATCTATTATGTAGAACCATAAGAAAGTTTGTGGTATGAATTTGAGGGAAAGTTTATGCCATTATATAAAGATGAAATGCTTTCAGTGTGTGGATTTAAATTAGTATGATGCTCGTGACAAAGACGTCATGCATAATAAAAATGATGCTTCTAAATTAGTTTCAATGGTAGATTATATCTTTTTAATAACATATAAAACATTCTTGTAACATTTCAGAGAATGAGCCTCGAGGGTAAGAAATCGGATTACATTGAGATTCTTTTTTTTAAAAAAGTAAAAGAAATAAAAAAACCTGTAAACATCATTCTGACCTAATTTCTTTCTAATTAGAAGCAATAAATGTTTCATTAAAAACTGTATCACATATTAGTAACTTAAAAAAAGAACTTTTACCCATAACATCATTCCGAAAAAAATGTTATCAATAACATGGGTCGCCTAAAGGTAAAATTATCTTTAAAGAACTCTTCTAAAATTTATTATTGAAAGTTTCCTACACAACCCTATAATTAAACACTGAAAAAAAAAATAGAAAAGGAAGGAAACATAGTTTTTAAAAAAATGTTGCAAGCGATAAAAGGAAAAGTACTTTCGCAAACGACCACTGCTATCGAAAAAGTGTCTTACTGACCCATATTCCGCCAAAACATGGAGTACAAAAACGGAAGAAGCCGAATTCGCTAATAAGTAAACACACGCAAACAGAAGAAAACAATCAGACACCTAAATGGTAGTAGCAAGTCTTGCACTTAGCAAATTTACATAACGACTCTGCATCGCCGGCGAAACAAAGGATGGCGATAATCATTTGGCGCGAGTTCTTCTTTTTTACACCGCCAATAACCTTGTATCGAGGCATTGGCGGCGTCGGTGTCATTAACCAACTTCAGGGCTATTCTCGCTTTCATTGACGCAATTTTGAAAGGACGCCCTTCCATGAAGACTGAGAAAGCGTCAAACGCCAGTTTAGGCAGAATAATGAACAAGCAAACACAGAACGGAAAAAAAGTAGTCTGACGAGTTGGAAAGACCTATTTATTATGTAAGCACAGGCCAACTGATGCGTTGATATTATGCATCCTCTATTTATGAAGAATTAAATATTCTGCCATCAAGGATTGAATCTTAAGTGATCGTTTGCTTTTTTTCAGGTGATTGTTTCATCTCTCGATCACGTTTATTAAGCGGCTCGTGACCAAACGATTTTTTTAATAGGATAGAGTTGTATGTGTCACTAGTACAAATTGATAGGATTATAAGGTGTCACATGATGACTTGGGAATCCTCAATTCAAGATTTGACATTAAACAAACTTCATTCTATCATAAATTCGATTCATAAAGAGAACTAAATAAAAATTTTAACTATGCGTTTTCACAATATTTTTATCGTCTTCAGTAAAATTTTTTCACATTAAATTGTATGTAGACCAACAGACTGCTTTTATACATAATTATGCGTAAGTACTCCGTACTACGCCAATTTTTATCGAATTAAGTTCCACTTACTATAAACATCTCATAATTGTTCGATATGATCAAGTGTCAAATCGACATCAACTCACATAGTGCCTTACTTTTCACATCACACCACACACCAGTTGTCTAGTTTAGTTTGCTTTGTTTGTTGTTCTTCCTTCACTTCTTGCTCACGAAGGGTTGTTCTATGGGAATCTATAGTATAAAATTGGATTCCGGACTACAGAAGCAATCATACTTCAGATAGGAATCGAGTTCTCGAACAGTTGCTCCAAAGACCAATCGCTAATCATTCCTCTGTAAGCTTACCCCACTGGTGGAAAAATTTGAAATCCCATGAAACATCATAGACCCTTACAACTAGGTGTTCCTTAATGAGATTATGGGAAGTACAAACCTCATCCACCCATCGGATACCATACCAAAAACAATATGCAACGCACCTTTGTCTTTCCGGAAGACTCTTCATTTATATTGATTCTTATTTACTAGATAAAATGATGAAAACTCGGAAAACTTTCAAGCACTCACTGAAAGCCTACTGAAAGTTAAGATGGTAAGTTCATTTCCCATTGTTGACAATGGTGAAATAAGACTATGAACTTCCTCTCTAAAGAATGTGGTCTGATATAGCACCAGCATACTTCCCTGTACCCTAGCCCTGAGTTGGGCTCTATCAGTTAGACAGAAGCAGCCAGGTGGAAATTTTCAAAATTTAGAAGCAGGGGCCAAGCATATGACATTCAAATACGTGACCTGCTACTCCCAGAGTTATTATTTTACTTTGAGGGTATTGCGACCCCGACATATTTACTTTGCCCCAGCCGCTTTTAGTGAACACGACGGTTCTTTTGTTAAGACAGGATTCGAACTTACTATCTTCTAGTAACGAAAATGACACCTTAATTAACCAGACCACTGCGGCTTGAAATGTGGCCTGTTTAGATCACTGTAATTCCATTGGCTAATTTTTTTTTATCAGTTTGAATAAAATAATTGCGTCGATATTTTTTATTTATAATAAATAGTAATCTGTAATTTGCTTCTGTTTAAGAGTTTCGATATTTTCTATTAAATATCGATGGATATTTCATCATCCACGGTGCGACAGTCCAGGATGAGCCAAGGCCTTCTGAACCAGATGCCTCTAACCACCTCAACTTGCTGCTAAATTCTTCCAGTTCCTTGTTCTGAGGACCAGAAGTCCTCTTCTATTGCATCCAGCCACCAAAGTTTAAGTCTTCCTTTCGTGTTACATGGTCTGGATGAAACGATTTCAATAAGTGCACATCTGCTCAAGTGGATGACATGTCCAATCCATTTGAGTTGGCTTATTTCAGTATATCATCTGGCTCTTTGAACATTAGATAGAGCTGGGCTTTGCATCTTCTAAGACAGACTTGTATTCTACCAAAAATATTCCTCAGGATCTTGTGTTCAAAGATGCCTAACAACCTTTTCTATATTTAGTACCATTCGATATTTTGTAACTCAGGGTATCACAAAATAAATATAAAATTAATATGAAGACTGAGAGTATGTGCAAAAATAATATTTTTAAATAAATACTACAAAATTTATTTCTATATTTACGTTTTAAAAACTCTTGTTTTTTTAAAAACACTTTTACCATTAATTTCTTTAATTTTTTGAAAAAAATATTTATAATATTTTAAAAAATTATATACTTATTTAATTATAAATTACAAGTGGAATGTAAAGAAACGATAAAATACGGAAACCTTTTGTATTTAAGTTCAGAATCAATAAAAGCTATATATATATAAAGGTAAAAATAGTGAACAATGTTTATAGCTTCACTCGAGACACATTTTTAAGAAACAGAAACACCTTAATTTTTAAAGGGAAAGTCTTAAAATTTTATTGGTAAAAAAACATTTTGCTATCAAAATTGTGCACATCTACTTTCGAAGTAATCGATATGTCATAAATATCGGTATTATTTTCTGGAAATCAATGTTTAGAAGTCAGGAAACTGTTGATACTTTTTCACCATAATACTATAGATCTACAAATTTCTTTTTACAGGAAATCGATATGGCGCAGCTTTTAAAAAACATCAAGTTTTTCGTCTGCAATTTCAAGGAGGCCATGTTTATCTGTAAAGGTCGCTTTCTAGCTTACTTCAATGATATACAGTGAAGAAAACATTCAGAATACAACTACTTACTAAATTAAAAGTTTCCAATTTATTTTAATTTCGTGGATTTAATTAAAGCATTTAAATGTACAAGAAGAATGTAAATACGATGCTTAAAATGTTTCATTATATTTCACTTTTTTAGAAATTAATTAATAATTCTACTAACAACACAATACAGTCGTATTTTCTGAAAACAGACATTCCTTATTAAAATACTTAAGATTATATGATATACATTTTACAAAAATATTATAAAAATTATTAAACAATTTCCAAAAATTGATTTTCATTTATTCTTCATGAATCATTCATTAGTACGCATGCGCATAAATATTTAGAATTTTAAATGTTTGTAAACACTATCTGAAGAACAATATTAATGGATAAAGCAATATCGTAGGAAATACACATACACACAAATAAAAGTTATCCGAAATCACCATAGATTGTAAATGTTAATTTAAGAAGAAAATACGTTTCTATTGTAAAAAATTAATCACATAAATTTTAAAGTAAGTTTATGATACACAATTAAATTATGAGTACGTAAAACTATAAATAAATTAATCAATAAAAGTGCAAAATATTACATTAAGAAATATGCCTCACATAATTTGTTAAATGTATAAAATTACAGAATATTCAGGAAAATTTAAATAAATTGGGTAAATTTTGTTAAACGAAAAATTATCGTATAAAAAATTATATTTCTTTCGTTATGCATTTTTTATTGTTTCAGATTTATTTTTGTGTATAAATTAAACTTAGAAGTACAACAATCCATATGTAGGACAAAACTTGCATTGGTTATACCTGTTTTCATGATCTCACATGTATTGGTTAGGTAGTCAGCGTAATACTAAGGCCCCAGCGTCTAAGCTCGCAAGCATGCTAGGTATTTCATTTTATTGATCCACTAAAGGCACGAAAGGCTGAATTGACCTAGCCTGAGGATTGAACTCCGGATCTATGAGACGAAGCGCTACCACTATGCCAGGGGGTTGCATTTTTGTAAATTAATTATTATATTTCTGAATAATTTTTCCTGTGAATACATTTTGTATAAAAAGACTATGATACATAAATATGATTTACTTAGAGAAGTTCAAAAAATTTACTTCTGCCCATTAAATATGGATAAAACTACTTTATTGTAAAGTCAAATATCTTGTTGCATTTTTTCTTAATAAAAGAAAACAAATAAAAATATAATGGGTCAGCTTCGTCATACTTTTAAGAAGCATTTTATTATATTGCAAGAAAAGCAATGTTTATTAATAAAATGTTTTAATATCTAGGATATACATGTAAAAAGAAAAGTATAACGAAGTCAAAAGGAACAAAAAAGATCCATTTGACAGAAATGGAAATTTCCAAAAACCATTTTAATATTTTATGAAAAAAATAAATTTTTCCGCCAGTTTGCCCTATTAAGCAATAGAGCTTTGCATTACAACACGGAAAATAAAATGGTATCATTTCCCTCCAAAAGTCCATTTAGGAATACTCTTTTTATATTTATATGCTCGTATACCCTGGTCGCTTTCTATTTCGGATTCATAAATTAAGGGGGAAAGGCGGTGACGTTTGTGTTCTTTTTTTCTTTTTCCCCCCATCCTAAAGGATTATTTCAGAAGTTGGGAAAATGTTGGAGAATGAATTTGGGGGGAGAAGGCTTAATGACTAGAAGGTTGTTTTTGCCGCCCATTTCTGAGAACTGCTACCCATTCATCTCTCAACAAGACTTCTTGGCGACGGTTCTGGAACATCACCAATCAGCCACATCAGTTCTCTCCGAAAAATTACGTTCGAAATCGCCGAATTCGCCTAAGAACAAGTTAGAACAAAGCAGCTGCTCACATGAAAAAGTCGTCTGTTTTCGTTTGTTGCCAGATGTATCCATTTAAATTAGGATAATAAAAGTAGTAATTTATGAAGGAATGAATTAAAAAAATGCATTCAAATGCACTCGAAATGTTATAAAAGGAATACATTTTTATAATAATTGGATACACATGCCTATTTTTTTATTATTATTATATCATTGCCACAGTTATTTTTTCCTTTTTTTTTAATATTGGCATCAATTTAAATTTGTATTATTTTGCGAATAATAAAAAAATGAAGAAGAATGAAATAATTTATGACTTTTGCATGAATGTAGTAACAATGGATTAAAAAAAATTTTAAGAAAGTATGCCTATATACATGATAAGAAAGCTTTTATAAAATTTCACATTCATCATTTGTTCCAGAAGAATATCATGAATTTTATGTAAATTGGTGTTAGAACTTTAAAGCAAGAATTTTACTCTATCCATTGAATATTTCATAAAATAAAATTAATGTGGACAAATCTGCGCAATAGAATAAAAGTACATTTGCCTTGATAATTATTATTGTCATTAAATTTATATCACATCATTTTTGAAGAAATAAGCTTCATAAAAATATATATCACATTGTTATGAGCTATCCATCAAATTAGAATTTGACAGAAGATATTTTGTATTATTTGAGAATTACTTGTGTGTGTGACATTGAATATATTTTCTGTGAATTCCTACCTTTTTTTCTGTAAATCCTATCATTTTTTTTCTAAATCATCCAATTAGTAGCTATATCTAAAAAATATCGACAAAATTTTATGCTCCATTTCATGGATCATAATTAATGTAAAATTTACATAGTTTTAACGATAATGTGATCTTGCTTACATAACTTTGCTTAAAATTATAAAATTGTAATACATAACTCTAGTGTATTTACTAACAGAAACTTTTTTCTAAACTGTAGCTCAAAACATATACAATTAGTTAAATTAATATTTAAAATAGTAATTTATAATGTGATAATGTTTTTCAACAGAACAAGCAAAAAATAAAATAAAATGAAAACATGTAAAAATAATAAAGTATCTCAAATACATTTTTTATACAACCCATTTTCGTGTATTTAATTTAGGAGTGGTAATTATCAAAGAAGAGTTATTTGAAATCATATTGAATAATTTTGGTTGTTAAATTTAGTTGATAAATTTTCAAATAACACGCATTTCACATTAATAAATGAAGCTGCTACTAAGCAAACGATATTTGAAAATGTTATTCGAAACAGGGGTTGCCGCCAGCAGGCTTCGGTTAATTAATTTTAGGAATTTCCAATTCCCCGAACAGAACCCGAGACAGTTGGAAATTAAATTCCAGAGAATGGAATATTTAATTCAACAGAATAGTTTTAATATACTTTAAAGCTTCTTAAAATAAATTATTTTAATGTATCTTTGAATTATCGATAGATATTTCGAATTTCTTAACGAGGTGAAAAGTATCAAACAATTCAATTTTTTCTTGTACAGATAGAATTTAGCCAATTACAAGAAGAGTTGATTTATTCTAGAAAAAATCCTTTTCCTAAAAAAATTATTCATTTTATTCATTATTTTCTCACTATTTTTTTAAATTGAAACTGTAAATTAAATTTAGTTGATGAGAAGTTATGAAAATTAACTTGATATTTTTTCATTGTTAGCTAATTTTTACTGCAGCTTTAATTTACTTTTTAAATACAAATGTGAAATATGCCTGTCTGTTATTTAAAGACAACACAGATCCCCCTAATTGTATTGTAAGTTATTTTTATTGCAAGTTACTTGTATAGAGACTCATTACACCATTAACAATGTTTATTAATATTCGCATAAATTTTTATTAAAGCTTAGTTAAATAATTAACAATATAATACAAATATTGTTAGTTATTTAATTAAGCTTGTATCGTAAGGTATTTATGAGCAACAATGTTGGTTCGATGATAACAGATTATCGTTTTCCTATTTGGTAAATCTGGTTTTAAATCTCGATGTAATAATTTGGATATAGGATGATAATGAATTGAGTTTTAGAACAGCTTTAGACCGGGTGGGCAGGCTCGTGTGACCAGAAGTATAAATCTTTTCCAACTAATCATCGTTAAAACAACTCATGAAATTATTACTTCTCCATAGTGAACCGGGGAAATTTAATTGGTGTGTGTCTTGGATGTTGAGAGAAGGGTGCCAGCTCAGATGCTACCTCGTCACCTGACAGCGATTCACAATTACGAAGTGCTTGGAGATGAGAAATATTCCAAACCCGTTAACTTTAAAGTACAGTTCGGGGCTCACCCTCATCAATATCTTATTATGTATGTGAAAGTAATGTAGATGGCGAGCCCTGAACTGTACTGTAAGATACAATTCGGTGCTCATCCTCACCGGTATTTAAGTATGTAATTATTTAAAAGGAAAGCATTAGTTTAGTTACACACTTCATCTTAAGTTGTTTTCCAGACCATTTTAATACATCATTTAGTAGTTCCTGTACGATTTAAATGCACAAATATAAATTTGATCGTATCTAAAATAATTTCCGTCTTTTCCAGGATTTTTATATCTTTATAACTAGGTCGTAGACTAAATTAAGTATGATATTAATCTACATAATATAAATTATAATTACACAACTCTCTTAGATTAGGTTAGGTTAGGAATTTGCGAGATCCCTATTTCTCATTTCTACCATATAAAAAAGTCAGTCAATCACTTCGTAATTTTGAATCCGATTAAGTAACGAGATATACAACTAGACTGGCTACAACCTTTTATCCATTACACGTCCCATAAGCAAAAGACATTGGTCTCTAAGAAATTAATTCAAAATATAATTCCATCAAATACTACCATGTTGAAAAGATCTATTCCTATTATACTTTCATAAAATGTAATATCACTTTGTTGGAGAGGATGATAGTTTTGAAAGCAGTATGCAATTTATAAGATCTCATCACTTGGTAAGAATTTAAAAAAAAACAATAGATGGTTGATTGCTAAGTTGTTTTGGTCCATAGAAATAAACCATGGGGAATGAAAGCTGCAAAAGAGACAAACGAGCCTTATTCACATAAATGCTGTTTGTATAGCTAATGCGTAATTTTCACTATCAAAGATGGTTCATTTTTTTTTTTATTATTCTTTCTTTCTTTATTTTTTTTCACAAATTTTGCAAGGTACTGTATATAAGACAGGAACAACAATTGGAAGGTTCCATTTCGAAATAGAACTCAATATATAGCAAAACTTATTAATCAACTCTAACAAAATGAGGGGTGAGTTATTAATCCTATTTCACGTTTGATTGGTTTATTGGAGAGTGCACTCAGCTTTTTTTATTTTCACTGGAATGGAGGTGGGCAAGGAACTTTTCTCCTGAAAATTACAGTTCTTGCTCTTCAAGAAAAGATAAAGTCTTTGGAAAATTCCCTCCAGGACAGGATTACGTTGGTTCCGGGAATAAAAAAGAGATTATTTTTTTTCCTAACTTCTTCGAGGGGATGCTAGGGAAAGAGAGATCCCAAACGAGATTAAAAGACTCCTCAGAGCAAAAATTATCGGGGCCATCCCTGCCAAAGATGCCTTTCCGGGCAAAGATCCAGCGTCTTATTTACTACCTCTTTTCCTCCAGGAAGTTGAGGGAATGGTCGTCTGCTGGTCATGGAATCTCCAACCCCAAGCTGCAGATTGCGGTGGTCGAAGTGTCCGATTAACGGGTGAAATAATGTTCTTCGGAACGAGGCAGAAGAAAAGGGGATAAGGACGATAAGAAAATAATAAAGAAGGAAAGCAGACCAGCCTGTCACCGCGATTTGACCTACACACATCGTTTGACGATGGAATCCCTTCATAAACTTGTCAACCTCTGATGTCTGATGAAATGAAAACATGTTTAAGCTTTCCTCAAAAATTTGTATAAGTTTTTGCCAATATACCCAAAGAAAAATAAATATGCGATGCCTAATTTCGAATTTCTAGTAACACAAATTACTGAACGAATGTGATAACGATCTGGCAAGGTTGGCAAGGTAATAGAAACTGAATCAATTGAAATCATAAATATTTAAAGCATTTTATATTCGTACTAGTGTATCAAGATGGTACTCGAGCTACATCATAGAACATTGGTGTTGATCTAAGAAACAAATTAAGATGGAGTCATACCTAAGCCAATATCATCCAGAAGAATATTTTCAAATAAAATGAATTTATTCCCCCCCCCCAAAAAAAAAAGATTTATTCTGGGATAAAAATGTGAATTTAAAACTAAATAAAAAAAGTTATTGCTGATATAAATTAACGTCTTTATTTAAATAACAAACGATATCTACGTGTGATAGTAAATTACAATTTTTATATTTTATAATAAATTCATGCGAACATTTAAATAATGCATCCTCATTTTTTAAATAATATTTTAATTATAAGCTTTTAATATTGAAATACCAAGAAATATTTTTTCTTATTTTGCACGAATTTGTATGGAATTATTATTAATGTGCGTATATGTATAATAGCATCACGACACTTTCAAAAAACGTATTTAACTAATTCCTATTTAATGAATTAGTCAGATACGTTACGTTAGAAGAAATTTGCTCTTTTTATCTTCACTTAAAATATTATTTTTCAATCACAAATACCTTTGTAGTCGATATATTTCGTGAAAAAACCTCTAATATTGAAAGTAAACGAAAAAATCTTTGAAGGAAAAACAAATTTCTCTGTTATTAAAAAGTGAATGAATAAAAATTGATTTCATTTCTCCTTCAAATAAAATTTACAGTAAGAATTCTTTTTATAATTGAATTTTCAGCAAAATAAACGAATTTAGATTGCAAACAAATATTACAATTACTTAAAAGTGAGACAAAAATTCTGTTTGTTAAAAATAATACATATAGAAGCTCTCTTTGAAACGACTTCTTTGATTATTTTTCCTTCATTTTTTCATTATTTTCATATCTATTTATTCTAATATTATTCAATTATACTACACTTAATGTACAAACAAACAAACAAAAAAATTTCGATTTTGTATACCATAATTTTTAAAAATAAAAATAATATAATAAAAATATGAAATATTATCTTCGGTAGATACCTAAAACTAATATTTACCATCAGCAAATTTTCATAAAAATGATTCTGGTTTTAAGTACCATTTTACAATTAGATTTTTTGTAAAATGAATGAATTTCAATTGCAGAACGAAGTATCTGGATTATTAAAAATAAATAAAATATAACATTTTATACCCTTTATAAAAAAAAAGCACTACATTCAGAAACTCCTTTCTCATTGTTATCATATGCTGTTTTTTTTTTTTATTAATTTAATTATTTATTATTCTTTATTCTGTTATACACCTATCATACTAGAATGCACAAAGGGAACAAATTTTGGAGATAAAAAAAATATAATAAATTATAAAAAAAAATTTAATTAAATTAAAAATTTTGCTTTGCCATCTTAATTATATTAATTCCGTTTAGCGTAACTATTTTTTTTAAAATTCAGAAACGATCTTGTAATTAGTTTTTCCGCAAAGCGAACGCATTTCGGTGTCAGAAGTAAATATTTTAATTGTTAAAAAATTATGACTGTGTATAATATATCTTAGAGAGTAGAAATAGTGCTTCCCATCATAAACTTCTTGCCTACGAATTTTTGATGAAACGAATCAATCGATTGCAGGGGGAAATATATTGTAATGAGATTTCCATTATGTGTGTCATTTCAACACTAACGATTAAACAAAACAAATGCTGACACGCCAACAAATTGCTTTTATAAAAGAAGCCACAAAATTGCCTAATTATGAGTACCTGATCACTTGTAACGGATGGTTTGTCGCCATTGGCACTGATACGGCTTCTTCCTCACATAAGCCTTTTCACGTGCCGACTCCGGAGACATGCAGAAAAATATTAAATTTTTTTTCTGACACCCTCCCGCGTCTTCGGAGAAAGAACACCCAGGCGATGTCTTTTTTTGTTCGCGATCCCGTCGAGGTGTTCCATCCAGTGGTGAGGTTAAATCATTAAGTGAATTTGATCATTAAATGAACATGTAGTGCTTCATACGCTTGCAATTTCCTGTTGTGTCATCGTCTGAGTTTATCAACCGCGATTGGGGAGGGCAGCGCCAAAAATAAAAAAATGTGTGAGAACGGAAAAGAAGTATCCGATAAATCGAGTAAATTATTTCCTCCTCAACATTTAATCCCTTCATCGAATCGAAATTTTATCCTTCAATGGCGGCGGAATAAAAATTGTTGTTAACTGGATGAGTGGCAACGTCCAAACTAATGACACGTGGTGCAGGATTTTTTTTTTTTTTTTTTTTTTTTTTTACTTTAAAAGAATTTTACAATGAAATGATACTTTTTAAATTACACGTTTTAATTTAGTATTCGTAAATGCTGCCAATTAAAATTTTCTAATAATTTATAAATAAATCAAAATGATTTTTTTAATAAATAGTACAATAAAATCTAATTAAAAGTGAATTTTTAAAAGATTTCTAAAAATATTAGTCAATAGTCAAAAAATTAAAACAATTTCTTGAGGAATGGGCATTAAAATTTAACTTATTTGCGTTATTTGTGTTGGGTATGAAACTACAATATTTTCCAAAACCTAAAAAAAGATTGTAACTATTATCACTATTCTAAGCACCAGTTATCAATTCTTTCAGATTTTTGTGTTAGTTATTGTAAAAAAAAATATCTGAAATAAAAATAAGCACGCATAAATATGATATTTAGTTTAATGATATAGTTAAAAAAATTACTTAACTAAATATCAGCTTTTAGATTTAAAAATTTTTACAGTAAAAATTAACCTTCAAATAATTTGTTCAGAATGTAAAAGGAATAAAAAAAATTATAAACGATTTTTATAAGAAACATATTCTTTTACTCATACTTATAACGAAAATTAATTTGAAAAGATTCTAAAAAATGTAAGTTAATAGTAAAAAACTAAAGTGAGTTTATTAAGAACTGTTCTCTAAAGTTTTTATTTGTTTACTATTCACATTATAAAACACATTAATTTTCAAACGATTCGCAAGTTTATAATTTAATATTGAAAAAAGTAAAACGATTTTGTTAGGAGTAAATCACTAAAATTCAATTTTTAGGAATTTTTAAATCATTTTTAAAAATACAAGTTGGTAATAAAAAAATTTAAAGGATTCATAAAAATATATTATAAACAGTAAACTCTCATTTCACATTTATTATTAATTTATCATTGTGAGATTTACAGTCAGTTATAAAAACTTCAAGCGATTAGCAAGAATATCAGTTGATGTAGAAAAAATTAATAAGTAGATGAGGAATATCTCTGAATAGTTTACTAATTTTGTTTATTTCTTGATTTAGCATTCATATACATATTCAATTAGAATTTTGAAATAAATAATGAAAAGATAAAGAGATAAAAAAAGGGCAAATGTTTAGGAATTGTTAATTTAGCATTCGCATTTACAGGCAAATAACATTTCCAAATAATTTGTAGGAATATAAGGAATAATAAAACATTTTTAAGTATTTTAAAAGAATATATTTAAGAATTGTACCGAATTTTCTCCATTTGTTAACTTTAAAAAAATGTTTTAATTTTTTGAACTCAAATGGAATTTCAAATGATTTGTAAAAATATAATTAGATAGTGAAATAACAAAAACTATTGATTATTATTGATTATTATAACTATTGAAGACATTCTTATGATAAAATCCACCAATTTTGTTTACATCTGCATTATTTTTATGTTACTCATTTCTGGTTATTCCTTTCTGCCAATACAAATTAAACATCCAATCAGTTGCTAATCAGGTTTCAACGACGATAATTTTTAATAATACTTTATCAATGCTTTTTTTTACCTTTATCTGCAAATGTTTATAGTGTAGTGGAGAAACAACTGGACCAATGAAAATTCGAAACACATTTCGATTTTCAACATGACACTTTTTGATGTGTCAGGTATGAAACTTGCAACTTTTTGAATGTTAGAATTACACATTTCCAATCTCGGCTATCACAGCTTTTTTTACTGTTATATCACAAACTATCACTAAATAGTTCCTTTTTTAATGTGTGTATTACCAATATATATTTTAATTTCATAAATAACACGTCACATACATTTTATTTTAATATTAAAATCTTGTTACGTTTCCAGCTATTTCAGTTTTTTCTTCAAGTTTTTAAATTTTTAACTTGAAATATCACTGAAAACTCAATTTCAGAATTTTAAAATAAATCTTTTTATTGCTGATAATCAGTCAAAAATATTTTTCAAGTATTGCTAAATGAAAACATTTGGAAATAAAACTACAATATTTTCCAAAAGCTAAAAAACGACTGAAATTCTCATCATAAGCCCACAACTATCAATTCTTTCAGATTTTTGTGTTACTTATTGTAAAAAAAATATCTGGAATAAAAGTAATCAAGCGTAAATATGATATTTGCCTTAATGATTTAGTTAAAAAACTAATTTAATCACACTAAACTATATACCAGCTTTTAGATTTAAAATTTTTTTTCAAATGATTTCTTTCTTTGTTTATCCTATAATTTTTTTTTTTAGTTTTTTTTTAAATAATTATTCTTGCATAATCTAGTAATGTATAACACGATTTAAATAATATTCACTTGTTATTTATATGTACATACACTTATGATTTAAATAATATTTTTACTTTTTTAAACGTCAACAATATTTTTTTTAAAAAAAATAATTTCTTTGCTGTTCCCTTTATCTGGCACGTAGTTCCCAGATTTTATTTTAATTAAAAAATTTGATAATTTGTTTTATAAAATTGCTTTGATATAACTTGTATATGACACACATGCGTTGAAAATATTTTACAGCAAACGATATATTATGGCTGAAGACGATAACATTTTACGTTTATTATTGCTGTAAAGCCTTAAAGAAAAAAACGAAATAAATCGCAATCAAAGCTAAATATAGATGAGATTTTTTTTATTTCTATATAAATATGGTTCCGTCGTTTTCTTCCTATAATTAAAACCCCCCTTAATCGGCCTCTCCATAAAATCATGAGCAGATTTATGTTATCGTTCAGCTCTTGTGTAGAATTGACAGCGAGAGAAGGAAGCAGAGTGACTTAGATATTATCGCTGCAATTTTCTTCCCTTTTTTTATTCTCTTCCTCGTGCTTTCTTCTTCCGCCATGGAGCAATCATCATCATCATCACCACCTCCCCAGTAGGGCATTCCACATGTACCGTAAAAGGATGAAGTGGTGTGTTGAAAATAGGAGATTTCATCTTCAGATGTGTCAATCGTCTGCAAAGTTTGTCCCACTGGACGCCATTAAAATTGAAGCTTTTTTTTTTTTTTTTTTTTTTTTTTTTTTTTTTTTTTTTTTATTTATCTAATAGTAGAATATGTGAAAAGAATGTATATTATTCTGAAAATTAATCTATGATATAATAAATAAGAAATTTTTATTTATTAATCTTTATAAATAATATAGAATTTTATAATTGGTGCTGTTATGCAACTCTCTTAGAACTTTAAAAAAGTGAATAACAAAAGTTATCAGTCGAAGAAAACAGCGCAAAAATCTTGAAATCCAAAATGTAGTGTTTTAGCACACAATATTATGAATATAAAATCAACTGCACAACTAATTTTATAAACTATCTTTACAACAAACTTTTCGTAACGGGTAAGAAATTTTCACCTAACCCAAGGAAAGAAACCCAGAAAACCCACAAGTAATCTATTTCAATCAGATGTACATGTAGAACGAAGAGATACAACAACTATCATTCATTATTAAATTGATACAAGAATTGAACTTAAGACCCTTAAATGTGGGTTACTCATAGCCTAATGGTAAGACAAAACTTTTCAGGACATAAGATCCCAGGTTCGTTCCCAACCACAATAGAACTGTAGGTTGGGATGTATATCTTGGACCTTCTTCAATCGCGTCGGCCTAAGTGAGGCTTGGAAGATTCCCAGATTTCCTCCTGGCGACACGAGAATATTACCCGCTGTTTATGAAAAGTGTTCCCAGAGGGCAATTTATGAGATGGATCTCAAAATGTTTTACAACGGACTGTTGCAGATAGGTAGCTTCCGCTGTCATAGATAGTGGAATGTATTTGCATGTAGCAAGAAAGAAAGTCTGAAAAAAAACTTCCTAGACGCGAATGCAAAAGACAGAAATACAACAAGTCACTCGTAGTTCAACGATGGTTAGGAACGAACCTGTGACCTTATGTTCTGAGGAACAGTGTTCTACCACTAAGCCACAATGAGCTCCTCACATTGAGGATCTTTAACATTTATTTTACATTTATCATTACTTTTTTTTTATTTCTGTTGAATATTCAAACTGTGGATCATGAATATTGAGCTCTGTTATCCCACACACGCCAAAACTTTATCGAGACTCATACGATCTGAAAAGAAAAATTCTACTCTCCTATATGCCAAATTATTACTCTTCAGATAGCATTATAAAAATCTTAACTCAGAAATCGTCATTTTATATTCTAGAATTTACATTGTTCGAAGCTGATCAAGTCCGCCAGATTTTCCACGGCATAACTTCCCTTACAAAAGATATAACTATTTTTCAGTAAAAAACTGCGATATTTGAAAGATTTTTACTCAGATAGCCCAAAATGCTATTTTGTCGCATTAAATAAGGTTTCGTGTACAAATCAGATAAAACTAAATCGAATGAGGTGTTGAATTTTTAAATTTGCTTTAGTTAAGAAGTTATTCAATATTAGAGTCAGGATTTCTTTCATGAGTGTTACACTGCATTACTTATCGGCAGCATATTGGAGAAAGGGTGAATTTGTACGCTTCAATGAAAAAAAAACAATTATAAAATTTTATAAATAAGCAACAAATAAAATTTTCAAAAATAAAAATTAATAATAAATATCTTTACTTTTTTTTTAAATGAGTAAGTCTATAGAAAAAAAGGGATAGAGAGCGGGTGACGAAAATATTTTTGTTCCCTAATTCTAATGGCAACACACAGATGACAATTTTAAAAGAAAGAAAAATACATTTCCTCACTTTTAAAAAAAAAAGTTTTGGAGCGGAATGTCGTATCGTTAACCTTTATAACATCGCGGTTAGGAGCAACTTTGCAGGACGTTCAAATCAGTCGTAATTAGATTTAAATGAATCTCAGCGGCTGTAATCAAAAGTTCTTATTCATATTTCACATTGAAACAACCTATGTTTTAAGTTATCCTAGGATCCTAATATAAGTTCTACTCCATGGCATTCTCAATCAACTCCTAACAAAATCACGACTCACGCACAGAAACACAGAATCAGAAGTCTATTTCTATACGTTTATCAAAATAGAGCCAGCGAAATTCTGATGACCCGACAAATCCTATTATTCTAATGAGGTAATTAAAAAATATATAGGTGTTGCTAGGATGCTCTGACCTTGAGCAATCAGCTGGATTCATTTCCGGTAAAATATCAGTTTACTAATTAAAGCCAAGAAAGAATCTCTGTGGCTCCATTGGAAAACCTCAGAGATATCAGATGAAATTGTGGTAAAGATGTAGTGACATTAGTCAATGCAAAAAACACTTTCTTTGTTAAAAAAAAAAATAATAATAATAATAAATAAATAAATAAATAAATAAATAAATCTGCAACATACGCTGGGAACAAAGTTAAAATATCAAGCGGTGTACATTTTACTTTAATTTGGTTAAAACCAAAATATAGCTTTCTGAGTTTTGCTTTCCTTTATTTTGTGTCGAAAAATATATTTTAAGTTTCGTTTCGAAATTATGTATTTATATTTATGCTCTCGTTTTCAGAAAACATTGGGTTATGCATATCAATTGCTTTGAAGCCTTCAGTGTCCTTTTGAGGATGGGTATCATGTCAGTTGTCAACCTCGTCACTAGACTGCATTTCAAAATGCGGAACTTAGTTGTGTTTAGGACTTAAATTGTAAGAAATCAACCTGTTGAAAGTCACCGCAGTATAATGGTTGATCAATGCTCTTCAGAGCAAAAGATTCTGGGTTCGATCCCAATCTTTGCAAACATAGTACGATGAACGTTGCTATTTTGAATTTTGCGTGTACATTTGTCTGTGTCTGGGAGTCTTCCGGGTTTCCTTCATCGTGACATGTAAACACGGCCTACTATCTATTAAATGTCTTTCCTAAAAGCATTTTATGAGATAATTAGTAAGATGCCTTACAATAGTCTTAGACAGTTAAGCTGTCAACTATGTAGTTTGTTTTGTCGATCTACGTCCATTTTTTAGCGTACAAAGGCTAATTAGATTGGGACTTATATATTAAAGTGGATTCCTAACAACTACAAGCATATACGCCAAAGCGGGGAAATGGAACTCACAAACTCTTGAATCGATGTCCATCATGCGGTGTCGTGTGTAGGGATAACGGTAAATAACTTTACTTATTATTTTAAGTAGTTTTTAAGAATATTAATTAAATTTCTTAATAATTACATATTTTCATTAATGCTTATCTATACTTGAATCTTTTACATATAATCTACACAAAAATTATATAATTTCGTTGTCTTTAATGTTAAATGTAATTCAATAATTATTAAAATGATATAAAAATTTAAGTAATTTTTAATATGGTCTGATTTTGAATAATAAATATAAGGTTATATATACTTATAAATATATAAACGAAAACGATTTCAACCTTCAAACCGAGTCCTCACTGCCAAATCAGAGTAATTTCGAGGCATGTCAGATGTCACTTGAAAGCTGACAGGTGATTCTTAAAAGTATGAATGTGAATTTGCACACCTCCTCCGCTCACGTGACAATGAATGACCGCCTATCCCAGCCGGACAACGCATTTCATCTGGCGATGTGGGAAAACAATGCATAAAAGTCGGCCGTCGCCTCATTTCCATAGAAGAGATCATTCATCGACCTCAGTCCTTGACCTTGAGTTTGAAGGACGCTCAATTATTCATTCATGGACTTCTTGCTTTTCGGAGGAAAACAGGGTTTGTTACGACGGCGATTAACGCGGGTGTAAGAACATGTAGATTCCTTAATGTGCGGTTTAATTGCAGTGCAATTGCAAAAATTGGCAGACGATAATACAAGTCATAATTCTTGGCAAACGATGTTTTATGGTCTCAGACTGACGTGAAACTGTTACAGGCGATAAATATTGACTAAACAAAACAGTGATAATTAATTTAAATGTTTGAGACATAACTACAAAAACGATGATTGCTTAATTTTAAGTTCCACAAATTCTGTTTTACAGAGTAAGAAGCCTTCCGACTCGATGTAGAAAATATCCAATCAAAAATCCATTAATTATTGAACATGTCTTTTTAAAGATATGTTGTATGTATACAAGAATGTAACGATGGAGACTGTTCTAACATTTGACACAATTAAGCAACTTCAAGGATGAGGTGTATCATTCATATACTTTCGCCCAATTGGCTGGAAAGTCTCTTACACTGAATATCTAGTTCCTACCATAAGGTTACATCCAATTCAAAGATGACTGCGGCTTCTAGGCAGACATTTTTTGTTACATATTATCTTTTTGCTTAAGACAATACAAATTTATTTGTGTAAATCAAAGAACATGAAAATTTTATAATTTTGTACTTATACTTACAATACGCCATTGCGGAAGTGATAGTATGAAAAGTTCTGAAGCTGACGGTTTGAGAAAGGGATCGTTCTCGTGACCGGTAGGTGATGAGTTTTATAACTGACTCAATCGAGAGTGCATCATATTCACTTATTGCAATTGATGCATGTAAAATGTGTTATGGCTGAATGGACTTTCAATGGTGTGTCATAGCGGAAGGAGTAAGGTTCCAGCTCAGAAATCTACCTCTTCACGTGATCACGGTAATAAGACTGCATTCAATGGCTTAATTGTCAACAAAAATAGGCAACCAGAATAATATTAGAAACAAACTACTTTTAAGTAAAGTTAGGTTATTGCTAGGTCTATCAGCCAAAGCATGGCCTATATAGTTTTAAATCAGAATTGATGTCGGGCACTTCAGCAATTCTTTTATATTCAAGATTTAATAAGATCCCTTTTTGTTTTCATTGTCTTGTCATTAAAAAATGAGGTTCTTTTCAGTGGTTTTGGAGGGGTTAGTTATGCCCTACGTGCTGTTGATGTTTAATGAGCATTGGGTGTTGTACTTCAGGTTTTTGTATCAGTATTTTGGGTTATAGCTTGGCAATTCCTTCGGTTTTGTGACACGAGAATACGGCCCACTCTCTATGAGAGGTTATCTCGGAAACAACAAGCTTAGGATCATAGAATATATATATATATATATATATAACGAATGTATATAAAAAAATTCATCTTCACAGGCTATTTTGGAATATTATTTTCTTTGTGAGTTGCAGCAGGATCTATTAAAGATTAAGGAACTGGATACTTCTCAAAATTTGTGGTAATTTACCATAAGAAAAAGCGTACCAGATATCTAATATTATGGGACGCGCTATATAGTCAAATCCAATTTAGTGAAAATCTCGATAGAAGATACAATTTACAAGTCTCCATTAACTTCCTGTAAAATTCCAACGAAATTCTTATAAAATTTTATTTTAATGAAAATTTGTTACAAAAACGAATTCCTAGATTCCTATAACACAGTATGGAGAAACATCATCTCATTACAACGAAGCATTTCCATGTTTTCATCAAATTCCATTTAAGAAGTCTCATTAATACGATTTTTACAATTGTATAATTTTATTGTAATCATATTTTCGATAGAATGAATAAATTCTAAATTGTGAGCGAAGGTTTTTTGATTAATATCGAAACAAAGCAATAATTTCAGAACAATGAAAGTCTTCTTAATTCTCATGAAATGCCAGCGAAAACCTCCTTAACCTAATACTTATGATCGGAAATTCGATTTAAACGAAATTTTGGTATAACGAACAAATTTCTGTGAATGCATCAAGAAATTATGTCGAAATAATGTTCACAGTACAACAAAGATTTTCCTAACTCCATTAAATTTCAGCAAAACTGTTATGAACGAAATGCTTTCATTCCTACAACAAAACTTCAATACCATGAATAAATCTTGTAATGAGTTTTAATTAAATTTGGAATTCTTAAAATGGAAATAATGAGTACTTTCGTAATCAATCTTTAAATTAAAATCTTATAAATTTCGGAAAATAATTAATAGTTTAAACGCAACTGGTTTGTTTAATAAGTATAAAATTATAATATTTAAAATCAAGTACAAAACTATCTCAGAAAAATAATTTATTTTTTGCCGCTGCTCAGCAACACTTATTATTTCAGATAAATAAACTGTAAATACTATTCTATCAACGCAACATTTTTACTTTCCTCCGATAATTGGACGGCAAACGAACGAGGATTCCATGCCTAGCTGTCCGAATCTATTCCACATAGTCCCCACCCCATTCCTCAGTTCATTCCATTGGTTTCCAGGGAGCCAGGAGCACCCCTCTTTCGCCTCCAGACCAATGCAATTCCCGAAATTAATTACCGATGGATCCATCTATGCTTGTCGTGGAAGATCTTAAGAAACAGTTTTCTTCTTCCAAGACAGCATCTTCAGGAAAAAAAAGAAAGACGGTCCATCTCAGGAGAAAACGGAAAGAAAAAGAAAGAGGAGATTAATTCTGTTCCTGCCGGAAAAATCCACTTTTTCCAGGAGAAAATCCCAGTGTGGATCACCATCCGGGGATTCAGACGACTCGACACATCGGGTGGTGCAGCTTGGGAGTGTTACCACCCCCCCCCCCCCGACTCCTGAAAATAGACATGGGTTTTCTTTTTTTCTGGAAGAATCTTTTTGAAGGAAACGGTCCTTTCTTCTTCGATGCAACCACCAAACCACAAACCCGCATCTTTAACCGATTCCCGAGTGTGTGTTTGGAAAATGGTGTTGCTAACATGTAGTAACCACTTCCAGAAAAAATTATCCGCGTTTTTTCTCGTTTTTGTTTGGGGAAATCGAATCCACCCTCTTTTACCGAGTCTTTTTGTACCATTAGAAGGGAAGAAGAGATTCTATAGATGATTCTTATGATGCTCTGTCCGAGAAAAGAAAGAGGTTACCTAAAGAGGGGGAAATAATGATGTTTTTCCATTTTCGCTAAAGAACATATCATTTCGTTTCCTGAGAAGAAAACTATTTCTGCGTCTTCTTCATATATGTAATCATTGTTATCAATATTAACTTGCTAATCCAAACTGATATAAGAGGTTTCGAAGCACACAAAATCTTAGTGAAATAGTGAATTGAACACTTTGATCTTAAATTTGCGAAGAGAAAAAATAATTATATTCTACAAAATGGGATATTATTATAGGTATTTTAGTAATATCCTAAAAAATACTTATATGTATTTTTTAGGATATTAATATTTTTACGTATATAAATTACAGTTTAATAGGGATTAATTTTAAATATACTTTAAAAAATAATATATTATAATAAAACTAATAATAATTAGTTGGTTTTGCTTTATTTAATACTTATTCTCAAGTAATTTAGGGTTAATAAATTGTGCAAGTTTTAAAAATGATTAAAATATTTTTAAAAAATGAAACAAGTTTAAAATGCTTCTAAAAAGAAAGGTCTTATTTAGTTATAATAAATTTTCTTTATACATATATCATTGTAGATGAATTTTATTTTCTGCAATATTTTTAAATCTTGCACATATTAAAAAAATTTTTTGCCTTTTTTGTAATAAACTTATTAATGAATATGAACAAAGTTAACTGCGCATTTGAAATTTTAATTATTACTGCTGCTTTTGTAGTATGGTTATTCTTTGCTTTTTTTTTCATTTTTATTGACTGTGGACCGGGGAACCGAGGTTTGAGTTCTGGGAAATCCCTTTGATCGTATATCCAAATATATGGCCACCTATCATAATGCCCCTTCCAAAAGTAACCGAAATTTCCTTCAAGTTATCATGACAAAAAAGCGTCTTGGCAGCTTCTAGCATTTCTATCTTATTTTGCATATCTTTGGTATGCTTTATTTACTGGTACTGACGTGTTACTGGGATCGTTTACTTGAAGTGAAGAGGTATGCAGTGAGCACTGAGTGTATGCATTTTTTTAAATTTTGGTTGAGGAAACAAATGACATTTTTAAAGCAATGAAATGAAATTTTATTAACTAAGTACTGAATTCTCGTTCCCCTCCTTCAAATGAATAGATATCCGACGATCATATCAAAAAACTAAGTTGTCTGCTTTCTTTTTTGTAAAATCTCAGTTAAGATCAAATACCCGCTACCTCCCTTTCTTAGAACGATTGGAAATATTATCGTCATCTTAAATCTCAACAAATAGACTTCGTCAACATATACGCGATGATAAGAAAAAGCATAATTTTAATTGGCATTATGTCATTAAAGTTTATATTGGAAATTCTAAAGGCATTAAACACTTAAAAAACTAGTAAAATTTTGCTACATTTAGCTCTTTGAATATTTTCAAGAGAAGATAAGTTGCAGAGAAGAATAACCCTACGAATGCACTTGTTGATAATATTGGTGACAGTTATTTTTAATAGATATTTTCTAGATATTTCACAAGGTTTCCGCACATCTACCAGCTATCATATATAAGATATATTGTTCGAAAGCAAATAAAAACATATATGATAATTTACAAAATTAATTTAAATAAGATTAATGAAAGAGAAACATTAGCCAATATGAAAAGACTAATTTTAAAATGAATTCATGGCCAAATTTGAAAAATTAAACGGCAATCACTATGTCATATAATACTGAAAATTTCCAATAATAGTTAACAATCTGTTTTGAATAATATTAACTAAGTATAACTTTGAATAGAAGCGCATTTAATGACATTATATATTTCTTTTCTTTAATAATAATCCTTTTAAATTATCTTTCAATGACTAATAAGTTAATTAAATCATTTAAAAACCATATCAAAGCTGCAAATCTCAACATCACCCATGATAAAAATCTACTCAAAATTTGGAAGCGCTAAAAAGACAATTTCTTGAATTGATGAAAAATTTGATAATGTTATGTGAATCAATAGATGGTGCCACAATTTTTTCATTTATATAATTGAAAAATAATTTAAAATGTTGCTGATTGCTGGTTGACATCTACATGTTAAGAAATGGTAAGATAGGTGAATGATACAGAATATGCACAAATCAGAGTGATTTTTTTTCCAGGAATTGTACCTATGAGTTTTTAACAATGTCATATCAAGTAATTCTTGTAATTATGATTTTAAACAGAATGATCACATTGGTTGCAATATATTTCATATAAATATAATTTAATAAAACCACTCTTTAGTGTGTTTTTTATATTTCAGCATTAGAACAAACTGCGATCCTTAAATTCTTTATCTATTTCATAATAATAATATACGTACACACACACACACATATATGTATATAATAATGATTCTTAAATTTACTGAGGAACAAATTTTGATAGCATTCTATTTGCAAAGATGCGACTGACATATAATTTTATTTATATATGAATAAATGACATTAACCTAGATATTTACTTTTTATATATAAAACTATTTTAATTTTTCAAGATTTTCATCAACTTAAAAAAAATTGAGGAGTAATTTAAAACAAAATTTAGATCATTGGAAAATATATTGTTGGTTGATAAAAATTCTTATGAAGAGGTAGGTATAAAGTGTTTAGTAATCTTAATACGGATTTATCAAAAGTTAAATTATTTCATATCATTCTTATCTTTTAACCTTGTACCAAATCAGACATTTCTCTTTCTTAATTCTAAACTGAACTATTACGGAAATAATCTTCATTACATTGATATGGCATCATTTCACTTCATTTCCTTTAGTAACCTATTCGTTGCTGCGCAATTGGAGGCAAAGGAAAAAGTTATAAATAAAAGTTCCCATTTTTTTGAAAGAAAAAAAATATTTTTTTTTATTTTTGTCCATATTTGCTCTTAGAGGCATTTTAGAACTCGCGGTGACCTTGTTCCCCTTACTCTAGGGACTTATTAACTGGAGAGGAAAAAAAATCCCTACGTGACGAGACTCAGAAAAAGGAATTATTGAGAAATTGAAAAATTAAGATCGTTTTCAATTGCCCACGACGCAAAAATCATTTTTAGTAAAGGGAAAAATCCTTTCAAGGAAAAAATATTTTTGTTCCATCGTAGGTGTATGTTTCTTATCACTGATATATCGTTATTATTTTTTTATTCTAT
>JAPDSC010151794.1:431202-467275 GCA_026290005.1 Latrodectus geometricus
AAAAAGAAAGATTATATAAATATTAAAAGTCAACAAATCATTCATATTTGGAATTCTTTGACATTCTGAAGGAAAAATTAAATGTGTAACATTTATGATATAAAATTTATTAAAGTTTATAAGAAAATATATTTTATTATTATAAATTGCGCATTCCAAATTTTAAATATATACTAGTTTCTGAAATACTTATAACATTTATGAAAAGAATGACAAGGAAAAAGAATAGAAATATAACTGATTTTTGTGAAATATTCTAGTTATTAAAAACAAGAATATTAAAAACAAGGAATTTAATAAATATTTCAAATAAGAATTATATTCAAAACTACATCTGCCAAGGTGTTATATAAGTTTACAAAAAGATAAGAAAATTTGAGCCAAATTGTAACACAACTATAATTTGCTTCTAATAACAACAATTAGTTGTTGATGGGATTTACCAAGTGTAATTAAAAATTTTGTCAAATAAACTATAATCAGATGACCATGGTTTCCAAAACCTGCCTTTATTAAAATATGAACGAAATTTAGATTTAAGTTTTGAAATATTCAAAGTACTCATTTGCTGTTAAATCTTGTTGAATAAATCAACATTTAATTTATATTGCCAAAAAAGAAAAAAATTAGTTTTACCTTATTTATTTACTAATACAGAAATGTACGAGCAATCAACAAAGCAATTGAAGCAGAAGTTGCCAAACGAAATATAATACGTCAGTATCTTTTAAATGCAACATACATTTATCAAAACTATTCATTTTGAATTTAAAAGGAAATGATATTATAGTTTAACTACTTTAAGATAAATATATTAATTATTAAAATTAGTCAAAAGAAATGTAATAATTGCGTCAAATAAAATATAAATACTTAACAGCAGCTACGGAATTACTTCATAATTACATTTAAAAGATGTAAGAGAAATTTAGAATCAAATAGTAATATTATTATAATTTCTTACTTTGTTTTTGTCAAAATTTACTAGTTAAAGAAATTAGTTGAGCGGAGTTTAGAAATTTTATTAAATGCAACTTAATTGGATGAGAGTAATTTTCAAAAGACTATACTCATTAAAAAATGCGAATGATATTTAAATCAAATGTAAATATAATTAAAATTTATTATGACTTAGCGTACCGTTAATCATAGAAATTAATGTCAAGTAGCTTTGAAAACTTTAATTGCATAAAATGCGAAGTTCCAAATAACTGCGTTTAAAGAAAGATGCAGACGAAATTTAAAATTGAAATTTATTTATTTGTTATTAATATCATATACTAACTATTTAAGATATCATTTTAAGTAGACTTTTGAAAAATCGTCAAAAAATATTATTATGTTTCTATGGTTTTAGAAACATTACAATTACGAAATATTACTTTGAAAAGATTAAAATGAAATGAAATGAAAACAGGAATCCAATTATAAGTTGCGACTGTAAAGTAATTGCATTTACTGTTAAATGTTATTATAATTACTTTAAGTAAAATACATTATTTATTGAAGAAATCAGTAAAATAGAATATTATAATTACTTTGAATAATTATGATAAATTTATTTAAAAATTAGGAATTAAATTTAGAATCACAAATGGATTAATTTATTTTTTATAAAATATTTTTAATTAATAAATCGAGTCGAGTTTCAAAATGTTGCCGAATTAAATTTAATATACGGTTTCCACGAGATGCACAAAAATACAATAATTAAAAATAAATAAAGTTTAGATTTATTTACTTGTTAATGACGAAATGTATTAAACATTGGCCAAATTATTTAATTAAGGAGATTTATTGTTAAAAAAAACTATTACAATTTGATTTTTTTCCCACATTAAAATAATCTAAAAAGCTTTATTTTCGAAAATTTTATGATATTAATTAATAAATTTAATATATTTCGTTTTTCTTTTAATGTATATTTTACTAATTATATTAGTGATTGTGTTTTTGTTTCTTTTTTTAAATTTATTATACTGAATATGTCATAAATTAATTTCTTTAGAATGCATTAAATTACATGTAGCACGAAATTCTGTAAAATGTAAATAAATATTACCATTTTAAGGCACAAAGTTATGCATATGCTTGCTTACATTAAAAAGAATTTATAATTAAAGAGAATTTGATTTTGTTTGAAAAATTAATTAAATTTTCGCGTAAGATAATAATTTTCTTCGTAGGTTGAATAATTTCCAGGAACTAGGTATTGTATACTTACTTTTCTTCAGTTAAATTTCATTTATAATATTTTTGGCTTTAAGAAATGCTTAACATATTATTTGCAGCATCAATAGTCCCTTGATATTTCAATAAAAATATTATCTGAAAAATAAAAATTTTTGAAGGGTATGTTTAGCTTTTTTCAAGTCTCAGAAGCAAAAGCTATTCTGTGATTGAGTTTGGTTTTCGAGTAGCGCATGCGTATTGACAGTTCCACAAGAAAGTTACAAAGTAATACATTGACTTTTTAAAACCAATTTCAATTGTGCAAATAAAAAAAAGCAAAAAAATTAAAAATACATAAAATTAATGTTTATTAAGATACTAAATTTAGGTTGATCTATTTAAAACCATTTTCGTAACAGCTTGTGTCCTTGTGGTGGGGCATGACTAAACAGAAGTTTCTGAGTTCGATACTGTGAGCGAGGAATGGATGTTGCATTTCTATTTTATGCAGGTGCCTTTACTGCGGTAGTTTGGGTATTTTATACGTTTTCTTCCTTGCAATACATAAACAGTTCTTTATTCATAAAAAGTCCGTTGTGTAGGTAGCACAAAATTGATTCTCAAGTACCTGACAACATTAACCTTCAACTATTTGGCATCAGGGTGCAATGTCAAGAAATCAAAATGGATACTTACTTGTAAACTTTTTATTTTATATTATCATAGTATTTAGTAATTTTTTTTTAAATAGTGTATGCTAAGAAATACTTTGAAACCCGAACTGACTTTTTTCCCGAAGCTGCATGAAAAAAGAATGTTAAAATGTAATTGATGTCCAATGATACTTCTCCATAAAAATGATACAAATAATGTGGGTTGCCAAAATCACTTTGCCATTGAAAAATTCTGTAGAATATATTGAATGAATGTTGAGAACAAAATAAAATATATATCCTTGTTTACCTAGATCTCCTAGAATATACGAAATGTAAGATAAGTGAGAGCAGAATATGATATATTGGTATTTGAGAGAGCGTTTTCTCTCTGTCAAACAATATGTCTTACGTCAAGTCAATATGTGTCACGTCATTTTCAACAAACGATATCTGACAATATTGAATTCTCATCATCATTCGTTATCGCAGCAGATTAGTTTTAAATGCTGCTACAGTCAAAAGTAAAGTAACAATATGAAAGTAGCTGCAATGTAATATTCTTGTTACTAAGTTAACAAGAATACTTATTGTTACTTTTTCAAGTCAATTTAAAATCCTTATTTCAAGTCAATTTGACCAAATAATGCTTCCCAATGAAATGTGTTATGGAAAATAAGTGATTACAAACTGTGAATGAGATCTAGGAATTGGTACAAAATAGGTTTTCACTACCACTATTGCAAGATCCTAAAATTGGTAGATTTCAGTGAGAATAAAATATACTCACTTGCAAAATGTGCAAGCAAATAAATTTAAAAAAGTTTATATTCCAAATTTATTTACTTGCACAATGTACAGTGACACAAGTATTTTAATAAATATAAGCACTTGTACAAGTAAATATATTTGAAAAAGTTAATTTACTTGCACAAGTGATTATATTTGTTAAAACGCTCGTGCCATTGTACATTTTGGTTTATTAATCTAAAAATGCAAATGTTGAATTATATTGTTAATTTAGTTTTCGATAACATTAGAAGCGACATCACAGTTATTTTATTCAATCAATTTACTGAAGAATAAACAATAGTGTGAAAACTGATAAAATGTCTTTAAATTGTGTGATTATACCACTATATTCTCAAATACCACTATACTCATTTATAATATTGGCACACTTTAATGACAACCAATAAGATTATTGCAAAAAAAAATTTCAAATTAAGGAATTCAAAATAAGTTGAAATATGGACAAAAAGATTAAACTGAGTAAGGACTGAGAAAAAAAATGTTTTAAAATATTTCAGTCTATAAAATACTCTAAAAATCCCTTTTTAATCCACTAATTTCTTCAAATTTATTACTAGACTCAGTAGTTTCCTTTTAAAGTAACTGATTTCGAACTGAAGTGAAGACAAGTTTCAAGCGATAATTGATGCGAAGTAGCTACTCTCGTAAAAGGCGTTACATAATTTAGAACAACTCAGGTAATCCTTTCGTTTCGATAACAAATTCCGAAAGAATCTTCATCCGAGCTCCCCCAACCCCCTAAGATGTAAGGATTCAAATGGGGGGAGGAAAGAGCGAGAAGAGTCGCATTCGAATAACAAAGAGCACCAGAAATCGTTTGCAGGGGCAATATATTTGTCATGGGGAAGCTTTGAACGAAAATGAGACAGTTTCCTCTCCCCGCTTTTGTGCATGGGGGATGGGGGTAAAGCGATATTGATTAATTTATCGATGTTGGCTCATTTACCTGCAGGGCACCAACTACGGTTGCAGTGAGCAAAGTATAGATAGGATGCTGTGACTCAAAGCTTGGGCGGTTCAAACAAAGAAAATTATAACAGTTCCATCTAGCTGTTGGCAACAGAACAAATATTGGCTCTTTGGATGTTGAACAAATGATGTGCCAGCGCTTCAGCTCGGGGTAGTCTCAGCGCTGGGATCCATTCATAAATTCTTCATTACTTGCAAGGGAAGTCGGGAAGGTGAATGGATACAGTAAACAAGACGATATGCAATGTGGCATTAGAATCTTCTTCCTTTGTTATGCTACATAATAAAGCCTTATATTGAGGGTTTTCAAATATAAATACTACAATGACAAATGATAATAAAATGGTGTAGCAACAAAATATCGTTTGCAGTACACATTTATTTTCAACACGAAATGAATTCCAAATAGAAGTAAATTGACATTGCAGTGGACTCAATATTTGCAAACACAAATCATTCAAATTCAAATTTTATCTCATCTTTATTACAATAAAAAGAGAAAAATTAATGAAGCATCCTCCCCTTTTATGAATAAAAATATTTGGAAAAATGTAACTGAAAACATTCCTTTTTTTTTCAAATGTATCCAATTTCAAAAAAATTTAATTGCCTGCAAGTCGTATATAACATAAAAAATTAGTTGTTTTTTATTTATTAATTTTCTTACATGATTGCATTCAATGCAGAAAAGATGCATATTCTTTTTAGATGAAACAATTTTTTTCTTTCATTAACTTTGTTAGCTCATTCACTTTCGACACTTGAGAACAGATGGCTCTTCTTTAGAAAACGCAAGCGATTTTTTTCTCTTTACAATATATTCAATGCACAGAACAAAATAATTAAAAAATATGCGAACAATCTCCCTACTGTAATTAATTTTTCTTCTGAAATCAGTACATTTTTTTATATATATTTTTATCGCCTAATATCTGTATTTTATATTCCTTCTAGCCGCCAAACAGGATTTTTTTTAATCTATAAAAATATTTCATTTGCTGATATTGCAAGAAATTTTGATCTAGTTATTAAAATAAACATTCAACTTAATAATATAGAAAATTTGCAATGCCTGTTAATATTATACAAACTCAAATCACACTTATTAAATTATCACTTACAAATTTTGTGTGTATATCCTTCGAACACGTATCCATTATGTTCTGTTACAATATATTATATTTTAAAATTACATTTTTTTAATTATTAAATAAAGACTAGTGTCATTTCAGCGTTACTCTAGGAAAATGATCATTATTTATTGACCTCCATTATATGTGAATACAATTTTCCCTCGTTTTACCATCCTCATGCACTTTTCCATTGAAATGTGCGCTCTCCAAAATCAAAATAGTTTATTATGCTTGTTGGATTTCAATTTTATGTTCATGTTAGAAAATAATAATAATAAAGAAATTAAAGAGATTGTATAAAACAGTTTCTTCCAAATAAATTAATAAAAGTATAATTCCAAATAAATAAAAATGTAATCCAAAATAAATATTGTAAATTAATTAATGCATTTCAATATATTATTTAATGTAATTCACATTAAGTAATATAAATTTTAAATATTCTTCAAGAATTTTAACTTCAAAAAAAACATTCAGCCATAAAAACTATTCCATTTTTTTTTTTTAAATTGTGCATTTTTTATGAAACATCTTACCAGATAACGTATTTATTCGCTGTGAGAGATTGATCTAAAATTATATATTTCTAAATATAATATATATCATAATGCTTTCTGTATGTTATGTATACATTTTACTACGTTAGGATACACAATAATTTCTTTCAGAGGAAAATATTTGAATAACAAATAAAATTCCTTTACAACAAATTCTTATTTAACCCTTCTTTGCATGATTTTTTCTTTATTGGTGAAATAAATCAAATTGATATAATTCATGTTCAAAATTAAAGGAAAAATGTTTAAAAAAAATCTTAGTATATATTTATAGTATAAATTTAGCAAAAAACAATATGCTAAAAATTTCCATCATCATCCAAAGTTAGATCATTAGCTTAGTACTAAATAGAAATAAAAGAGGAAAATAACAGAAACACGTGTTACAAACCTTTCTTCCACTCATTTTCAATTTTTTAGCAATAGAAATTCTAATATAATAAAACAAAATTATAAACGAAATCATACGTTTATTGCAACTACAACAAACAGCGGAATGAGACAACTTTAAGCTTGATTCACTGATAATGACACTTGTTTATTTTTGACAGCTATGTTTCTTTTTATGCAATGGACATTAAAAAGGTATCCAAACACGATCAACTTAAAGTAAACTTGTTCTTTTATATAATTTTTGGGCATTATAGCTTATGATGGAAATTTCCACCATTATGCAAAGAAGGGTTAACGTTATTTTTGGTTAAAATTCGTAATTTCTGTTCACTTCCACACAGATAACCATATTTCAGATTAAAGTTATAAAATTATGTATTTTAATATTCTTAAAGCACTAAATGGAAATGAATACTAATAAAATTGTTACAAAATCGATATACATCATAAAAATTTCCAATATAAGCATGCAGTATGCTTCGTCTAGGAATGTATAGATTCGATCCTAACGATATAACATATATATATATATATATATATATATGTGTGTGTGTGTGTGTGTGTGTGTGTGTGTGTGTGTGTGTGTGTGTTGTAGTAACAGCATATTTTCCCTATACATATCTTAGAGCAGGGAGTGCAAGCAGCTGGTGGAGAGTCTTTGTAATATAGAAATACTTATCAAGCAGAAGAATCCCTAATACTTGACCTACCACTCCCAGGTGTATCATTTCACTTGGAGGACATTGCGACCACACCTACAAAATGTGTCCCAGCCACCTTTAGTGATAACGGTGGATCTTCTGTTAAAGAGGGATTCGAACTCACTACCTATCGATAATGAGAGATGAGAACGACGCCCCAATTAAACAGTTCACAGCGGTCACATATATACGTATATTTGTAAGTATAAGGAATTATAATAACATCCTACTCTTATTCCCTTGTAACTGCAATAACATCCACAAAATATTATTTATAATCTGCAGGCAACACTCATTTTAAAAATAAACTTATATTCCATTCCCAATATGTGATGTTCATATTCTAGTTCACTGTTTATGCTCAGCACCTCTTAGTAGAAGTAAATTTTCAATTTTAATTCCTTTTAAGCCTTTAAAAATGTTTCTAATTCTTGCGCTCACACCATGTATTCAATTTTTATCTACCGATTACCTTTTTCTAGTGGATAATTTTTCATTTTTAAAATTATTCACCCGAAATTTACGGTTAATTAAATTTTCTAGTTCCTTTTGAAAAACTTTCATTTTCGACTTTTTTATTTTGCATTAATTTTTAAAATTTTCATTTCTTTTTCGAAAATATCAGGAACAGTTCATTTATGTTTTGTTTTTGTTTTGTAGAATCTTTACACAAACGAATTTGAGATGGCTTCCTCTTGTTCTGGGGAGAACAAGTTTTTATACATAGCCAAATCTTTTTTTCGCAGTTTTCCTGTTTTTAATTTCCGTTTTCATTTATTCCTTATCTTTATTATTCCTTTGAATGCTTTCATTTGTATTTTAAAATAATTCATCTTACTTTTATTGGAAATTTTATTTGCCTAAAAATTTTAATAAATACTTTATTTTCATGAATTTTATTGAAACATTTCTGAAAGAATATGCATAGTTAATTACTTAACTTTCAACAAATGGGACGTATTAACTAATTTCAAGTATAATCTTGCTAAATCAATGGTGAGAAGTTCTGTAGAGAGGAATCTGCCAACTCAGGTGTTGACACTTCATTATTTGATAAAGGTTAAAACTTTGGAGACATTCTATTCCCGATTTTGCTTTCAGATTCATCCCAAAGTGCTTCCAATTACAAATTAATAACTTTTGAGTGACATGAATATAACTTAAGATTACAATTTCAGCGTTTTTCGCTTTACAATTTAAAAGTTGATATTCAAAGAAACTCATGCGTTAAATCATTTCCTTTTGAAGCCATTTATTTTTTTCCTAGTGATGCTTTTTTTAATTACTCCAATAAATAACCTCCACACCATTCTTGTTTTAGGGAAATAAATTATCAAAAATGCAACAAATGCTGTAAAATAAAATGAAAACTGACATCAAACGATTTTTGTTTCTTACTCAAAACGATCAGTGTAAGAAAAGAATTAGACTTCCAAACGATCCGTGAAAAACCGAATGCTAAAATATTTTTTTACGACGAAAAAAGTAAGTAAAAATGAGTTATTTTAAAAATATAAACATTCTCCAACGCAGAGAGAATTTTAAAAAGTTTTAAACAGCCGTAAGGACGTGTTCCACAGTTGCAAGAGACACAATTAGCTTTTCTCTCATTGGGTTCAACGCACTGGCTCCTATCCAAATATTTTCCATTTCCTATCTATTATGTACACTTTTTATTCCTCCCTAGCCAGTAGCAAGGAGTGGAGAGAAGTTGAGTTGTTCAGGGAGCAATTACCCCTGGAAATGTAAAGAGAGAGAAACTTTTCAGTAGTTTTCCATTGTCAAATGGACATAAATGGGAAAATTTAATTAATTTTCTCTGCCCTTTGAAATCCATTTCTATAAAAAAAATAATAATAATAACATTTCTAACTACGTTATTATTCACTTTTAGAGTACTTGTAAGCATTGAAAAGGCCGGGGGGACAATCGAAGACAAAGGAAAACAATTGCAGGCGATAAAGAGTGGAATCTTATCGTTTGGATAAGTAAAAATCTTTGTTTATTTTAAATTGTAAAGAGATCTCTCAAAATAACGATAATTACTTTCCTTAACTTGCAATGATATGAATTTTGCAGTTAAATGAGTTTTATGTCTCCAAAAATTAATGTATGTCGTTTTTTTATGCACAATATTTTCAACAGTTAAGTATATAATGCTTCATCATGCAAAACATTATTTCATGCTTCATTTCCGTTGTTTTTGTCCTTGCTTCGCAACGAAACTACACTTTAAGTTAACGATAGCTTAAGATACATCATGAAACTTGCCTGAGGCAGAGCTTTCAAATTTTAAGTAATATTTAAATGACACAGAGATGACACTCTCTTCTATTAATCTACCATCCCGTCACAAATAAAAGATAGACGGTTCACCATAGGCTGGTGCTAAGTTCGTGTTCTTCTGAATGGAATTTCTTGAGTTCAATTCTAGACATTGTTGAGTAATGGGTAATGAGTATTGGGTTTCTACTTCCTGCAAGCTGATATATCCGGGTGGCCATTAGAAGTTTTCGAGGTTTTCTTCCTTGAGATGCATAAATTGGAATTCTTGTTCATGAAAGGTCCTTCCAGAAAGAATACCCCAGATAGCAAACAGTGGTCCTCAGGATGTTCGGAGAACGTCCTCTTTCGTCCACCTGGACTTAAGAGGACGTCCGGTAGGGGTGCAGCGACGTCTTACGGACATTCTCCGCACGTACCAATGTCCGGAAGTAACACGTACGTAGGTCGTCCCATAGACCTCCAAGACGGACGTGATTTGGCACATATTGGACGTGATTTGGCACATATTGACCGTGATCTGGTACATATTGGACGTGATTTGGAACATATTGGCCGTAATCTGGCACATATTGGACGTGATTTGGCACATATTGGCCGTAATCTGGCACATATTGGACATGATTTGACACATATTTGGACATTCATATAACAGCCATATTAAGCGTGTTTTTAAATTTTAGTATTAAATAATGTGCACTATCATTGCTTTTAAGCAATAATTCAGTAAATTTTTTGTATGTTAAGTTTACATACTTTATTTACTAATATAATTATGTTTATTTTTGTTTATAACTTCATTATTATTCTTTATGTTTTTTCACTGTTATTTTTTTCTGCAATAATTCAGTAAACTTTTTGTATGTTATTAAAGTTTACATACTTTACTAATAATTGTGTATTTTTGCTTATAACTTTATTATTATTCAATAAGCTTTTTTCACTGTTATTTTTTTCTGCAATAATTCAGTAAACTTTTTGTATGTTATTAAAGTTTACATACTTTATTTACTAATAATTATGTGTATTTCTGTTTATAACTTCATTATTATTCATAAAGCTTTTTTCACTGTTATTTTTTCTGTACCATTTCGCAAAAAAATAAAGAAATGAAAAATAATTATTTTTCCTTTCTTTAATTTTTTTTGCAACATTATTATGAATATAAATTACTACTGTTCTAAAAAATAAATGCAATAAAATTGTCAAATTATTAACCGAAAATTTCATTGGAAGGAAATATTAATACTTCTGACAAAGGAATTCTTTTGGGGTATATCTAAATGCTAAATTTTTAAAATGAAAGATATCTAAAAAAAGGCTACATTGTTTAGAAGTATATCATACTTTTAAACAATGTAGCATTTTTTTAAATATAAGAGAAATATACATGTTTTAATATAAGCAAATGCATTACAATATTAGCAAATATATTAATATAGATTTAAATATTTGAATTTATGCTTATGTGAAACAGGGGGGAACTGCTAAGCGATTAAAATTTCATAGAAGAAATAAATACAAATATATCAATTTTAATATAAGCATATATATTGTAATATAGATTAAAATATTTGCATTTGTTTGTAACACAGGAAGAATTTTTAAACGATTGTATTTTAAAAAAGAAAAATAAATAAATATATATGTATATAAAACACTGGTATATATATACCAAAACATTTTATTCACACACACAAATGCACATGAAAATTAACTCATTTAATCTACAACAATCATTTAAATAACAGAGAATCCACAATTTCAATTGGCACACTTAAATTAAGTTCTAATTAATAATTATCTAATTTTTATTTTTCTCACATAAGAAAATAGCCAATTTCTGAAATGTTTCCATGAGACTATTTTAACAGCATCATTATGATTTATTACACCATAATTCCATTTCAAACACCATAATTATATTTTGTTTTCTTTGAAATATTCAAAATTCTTTTTTCATTTAAAGAGTGATTCAAAATTGCACAGTTTTAAGTATAAATCAAATGAATTTAAGAAATTAAATGAAATATAATTTGGGACAAAATATAGTTATTAGATTGTTAATTTCACAGAATTCTATATACACACTCAATTTTTATTCACAATTATTATTATTATTAAAATCATTATTATTTACACAATCATTATTTTTTTCTAATTCTCCGCCCTTTCTTCAGCATGCCGCAGCCAATTCAATATGCTCTTAGCCATCACTGCTTTTGTAACTTGAGGCATATGAAAACAGACTGCATCTATTATTAAAAAAATAAATTAATATTTTATAAGATAATCTAGAAAGATCAAGATTATCAGAAACAAAACTTTATATGTTAAGGTTTAATGATTATTTCAACAACTTAAATTTTATTTTAAAGATATAAATTAGTTTAAAAGAGCTACTGTTAAAAAAATTCAACACTTGTAAAGCAATAAAGCAAAATAATTTTCTTATCACCATTAGATTCTCATCTGATTGTTAAAAAATAAACAACACATGGACTTAAAGACATAACAAATCCCAACAATGAAATAGCAAGTTTTAAATTTTTAATACTTTTTATAACATATTAAAATTAGTCTGATAAAGAAATAACCTTTCAAATTGATTAAATATAAAATTAGTCCAAAATTCAATCCTTTCCAGCCGTAATTTTATAATCTGCAGTTGCTTTAAAATTTCTGAAAAATCTGAACTAGAGATGCATCTTTTTCATTTAAAGAGAATATAAATTTGTTTTTTTGAATCAAAAATTTATTTAGTGAAATCATCATGCAAAATTTTAAGAAAATAAAATTTCATGTTAGAAATGTATACATTTTTCTTTAAAATTTATTATTAAATAAAATTTGTGTTATTAAATATTCCTTTCTAAATGAAGATTAAATAATATAATGACTTGTAAGATGACTTTTCTATTAATAATCTACTTACACTCTCAAATTTAGGAATGAATTATTTAACATTCAGTTTTAATTTTAGCTCTGTAATTCCCTATAAATACATTCAACACATTAAAACAATACAATTTAAAAAATATAATGACTTTGGAGCTACTATGTGATTAACAAATGATCTTTCATAACATTTTAAAGTAAAATTTTTAAACTAAAAATTTCTACATTCATAAATTGTAAAATGAGAAGAATACATAAAATTAGCCAGCCTGAATATTGCTTATTTATTTATTGAAAAGACTTGATGCATTATACAGTATAATAATCATACACAAATTAAGAAATCATATATTTAGTTTCAAAACATAAGATTAGAACAATACAAGTACTTTACATCACACCTTAATATTAACTTCTTAACATGAAAAAACAATTTAAAAATAAAATCTTTAGCATTTATGATCTTAATAATGGGCAAATTAAAATATCCATTGAATTATAACATTGGAATATATGTTTACAATCATCTACTTTTTGATAGCAGTAACGTAAGGCTTAACAATTATGATAAATAGTATATATAAGTTTTTAAAAGTTTAAGTATAAACAATAAACATTTTTACACTCACCTTCAATAGAATTCTTTGTTGTGAAAAGTTATAACAAGTTCTAGTATTTAAATCCTCTATATATTATTAATATTTTAGTATTTAAATCCTCTTATTTAAAATTTCGTTCACGTTGTTCGATGTGTAAGCACTACCAGCGATTCTTTGCGGCTCCCCAAGCAGATTTCCGGTTCTTGACGTAAGCAGACTTCCGGTTTGAAATGTAAGCTTTTCTGCGCATGCGTTTAAATGAACGGAGCAAATTTCTTTCGCTTGATTTAACACCAAGTCTTTTTATTTAGAACTTCGGCATTAACTACGAATTTATAAACGTGCGTGCACTCTAACTTTGTTGGTTTAGCTTAACTTGTTCGAGTTTTTGAATTTGATAAAATCGCATTTAAAGCCTTTGCATTCTTATATATATATATAAAATATAACAGATAAAAAATATAAATATAATATATAAACATAACAGATAAAAAAATTTATGTCCCATACATAAATAATTCTTTTTTCTAAATGCTCTTCGTGAAAATCAACTGTTTTTGTAAGCGCTTTAATTATTTTAATTAAATGATATTTTTAATGGTGAAGAATAAACTGAAGAACGTTTGTAATTTTCAGTCAAAATTGCATTATATAAATTAAATTGTAACAAGAGAAAATTTTACCAAGATTTTTTTTTCCTTACCTGGAAAACAAAATGTAGCGAAAGTAAATACAACATTATATTAAATTTGAATAAACATTATGAACATATTTTAAAAATATTATTATACTTTGTAATCTGTTAATTATTTTAAAACTTATCAATTCGTATTGATCTAACGTATTGACATAACTTACCTTTAGAATATATGTACTGTCTTCATAGCCGTCGTATAACCCTTGAAAATCCCTTTTAAACTGTCGTATTCAAAAAAATATAGTTTTGCCAAACATACTCTTTTGTTTTTACATATATCTTTGTTTATAATTATGATGAAATAAAAGACAGGATCTTTAATAGCACAAAAATTCATAAATTTTACATAAGGTGATTTCTACTAATTAAAATGAGAATATATTCTCATTTTAATTGCTAAATACAATGTAGCACAAAATTATTTACATTTATTAACAAATTGATACGATTTTTTAATTTTATAAGTAAATAAAAAAACGCATTCAGATCATTTGTTAGAAAAACCAAAAAAGGATGTAAAAAAACCTTTTCAGGATGTTTATCAACAGATCGTCCAAAACAGATCCATAAAAAGACATACTTAGAAGAGCTTTACAAGGCTGTCCTGAGGACTTTCTCAAAGAACATCCAGGGGACGTCCAAATCACATCCAAGACGTCGGAGGATCAAATATGGATGTTTTGGATGTCCGAGGGATGTTCATTGGACGTTGTTTGCTATCTGGGACGCAATTAATATATAAATTCCTTGCAAAAATTTTAAACCTCAACTTGACCACTTCGGAGGGCTAAAACTAATGTTGTTCTTAATTTCAAAAAATTTGCAGAAATGCTAGGAGTACAATAATTTTTTACCAGGGTTGAAAGCGAAATAATTACTTTTCGAGTGTAGTTATCTTAGTTGGTAAAAGTTTCATTTTCATTAAAATGAAACTTTCACCAATTAAGATTACCACTATTTCATAGCACAAAAACCTAATTATTCCTAATTATCTTTCTCACTAGTATATGGGAAATAGAAATTGAAATCTTAATTTCGCTTGCTAAATTTTTAAAGATTTTTATTACAGTTATTTTAAATTTTTTTTTTTTTTTTACTTTATTGTTTAAATTAAACTTTTTTAAATATAATATCAAAAATGAATTCTTATAAAATTTTTATAGTTATAATTTACTTTCATTAATTTCGAATTTTTTAAGGAGGAGTTCTTTAGCATTATTTATATAGTTTTCCATAAAGCAGTTGGAAATGAAAGTTAAAAATAAGAATTACGAACTGTAAGAAAAAAATAAAATATAAACTTTTAAATATACTTTATTTGAGAGAAAGAGAGAAAATCAAAATGTACTTCCCTCATTAATGCGTCAACGTTGAAAGTATTTAAATCCTTTTTTTTTTTTTTCATTATATAACTAAGAAATTATATGGTAACTATATAAAAAAAAACCAAAGAAAACCGTGAATTAAAATAACTTGTGTGAACCAAAAGAAAACCGTTAACATCAGAATCACTGATAATAATCTATTACATGAACCAAAAAAATTTTATAGTTATTTAAATAACGTAAGATTTGATAAATTATTCAAATAACATATTACATGAATCGGAAAGTAACTGTTACTATTTGATAACTTACAGTAGCAACACATTATATGAAGGAGGAGAAAAACAGTCATGTGATATCTGTTACATTATATGAACCGGAAAAAATAATGGTAGCAATAAATGTGTATTCGATGGTTACATTTATTCTTGATTTCAAGCCAAAAATAAATTATCCGGATGGATGTGGAGAACCAGCATTAGATCTAAATCGATACATGTGAGTAAGCGACTAAAATAAACTTTTCAACAAACTACCATGCATTATTAACTAATATAATCAATTTGAAAAATTATATAAATCAGTAAAAATTATTTTAATGCAATTTAAGCTATAAAATAACAAATAATAGTCATTATATCAATCATATTTTTGTGCTCTCAAATATATTAAAAAATAATAAGTTTAATATTATATAATTAAAAATAATAAATTTTTTAAACAAAGATGCTGTATAATGGGAAATTCATAATTCTTTAGGTTTTATTTCGTTGTATAATATATATTTTAAGTAACATAAAACAAGCTCTAATTATTAAACAAAAAAAAAAACCGTAAGCGTTCAAAGCCAGTTTTACAATGGTAATTGTATCACCGAATATTTTCCTCCCATTGGTTCAATAGGGGAAAAAGAATACTTAAGTGGTAATATACCTAATATTTTATCATATAGTAGCTGATAGCGTTTATTACAATTTCTTACGAAACGATGTTGGCGTAAACAGGCATTTTATTTTTTATTTTATTTATTTTTACTGATTTTCAAGCAAATTTTTAATCTATTAGTAATATACATGAAGAATGGCATACCTATAATAAATAAAGAATGATAGAAAGAAAATATTGTTGTAATAAAAGTATTCCTTATAATTTTAATAATAATTATAAAAAATATTTTTATTAATAGATAAAAATTAATCATTAGAATGTGTATTTAATGGTTATGACACTAATCTTCTCCCTTGCAGATTATTTTGTTTTTTGTTTTTCCTTCCAACAATGAACTACCAAACGATTTTTATTGCCTCAGGAAATATTTTCATTTAATTTATCAAAAAATGATAAATTCTCGAATAATTTGGAAAAAAATATTTATTTTTTTCGTAAATTTATTCTGCAGATGATTTTAAAAGCAATTTTTTTATGTTCGTTTTAATTGTAATTATATTTATTGGAACTGAAAATCTAGAATTTTTTATAGTTTATTTATTCACTGTAATAAACTAGCAAACGATTTTTATTTATCGAAGAATTAGTTTACTTTAAAAGATTAAAATCTGATAAACTCAAGCTTTGAAAAAAATAATCTATTGACCACCCTAACTTGTAAATGCATTCTGCAACCCATTTTTCAGACTAAATTATTTATTTTATTCTTTTGCGTAATTATTTTTTATTGAATCTGAAATCCTGTATTTTTTCCCATTTACAAAATGCGTATAACTATTTACTTGAACTGAAATTGTGATCAAAAAAATTTATGTCTTCTCCATACAATGAATAAAAACAATGCAGACGATTTTCTTTCAGGGAGATTCAGAGGCTTAGCGGATTAAATGTAAGTATATTAATGGTGATGACTTTTTTCGGAGTGGACGGTGGGATTACAGGGACTTCCACTGACTCCATTCTCCGAAGAATTAAGCCATCCTCCCTTCCCCTTGTGAGATCCTCCACAAAATAATTAAAGAGGGGAAAAAAGAGGCTGCTCGCGTAATCGGAAAGAAAGGCATTCGTTACTGCCCTAACACCCCCTTGGAAGCACGTTCCTCCGAAAGTGTCTTTTTAAGGCTAAAATAACAAAAAATATAGCATCATTTCGCTTCGGGGGTTACCGATTTTGCTGTAAGACATCACCTTCTATTACTACTTCTCTGAAGAGGAAAAAATATCGTTTACTTGTAATTTCAAAAGAAAATGTGAATTTTTTGTGTTCTGAACCACAGATTAAATTAAATTAGAAGAGCTCTCAGTGGATTATTAAGATAACGTGATTTTTTTTTACCTGTAGTGTTAAAGAAACCTTTTTTTAACTGTAACCACAATCATTAATTGAAGGTAACCATAAAACAATGATTAAATAAATCTTATTTTCTTTTCGCAGGTTTAATACTTTCTTATTGTTATAAATTAATATTATAATAAAAAAATATTGAAACTATACTGCATTCAATAATAGCAATTTACGATATCCCAATTTTTCTTCTTAAAAACATAGTATGCAATCAATATATAAAGTGCTTAGGAAATGATTAACATGCTTTTGTTGTTTCATAATTTGATGTTTCTAAAATGATAACGATTAATATTTATAGCATTAATTGTTAAATAGATTCAAAAAGTTTCTTAGCCTTTATCAATGACGATTCATATATTCATCCCATAGAAACTAAAAAGATAGTAATCGTTTTCACGCCAAGTACAGGCAAAAATATTAAATACTGCGGCTATAATTTTGGCCTTTTTATATCAATAGATAATCAGTGCTGAAAAGTGTTTTTCTGTAGTCAATATTACCTTCAAAATTCAAAAAGGAAAACGCCGATTGTTCTGTTTCAGGTGTTCTTGGTGTCAAAAAAATAAGGTCCAATCAATTTTTCTGGGAAAATGTCAATTCAGACGATAGGAAAAGGTTATTCAAACTAGAGAATGAACTTTCTATAATTAGTAACAAGAGAAAACAATATTTACAAAAGAAAAGCTCTTCAAATGGAAATATTTTATGGAAACTTTCACATTGGAAAAAAAAGTTATTTTGTAAATAAATTACCCATGTTTGCTTATTTCTAAATTATTATATAAATTATTATAAACACCAAAATATTTTAGTTATTTTATCTTTAATAATTCTTATTCAGTTATTTTATGTTTGATAATTTATAATATAATATAAAAAAAAAAGTGTTTCAATATAAAGCGCAAACTGAAATGAGACAATCAAAGCAACGAAATATTAAAAATCATGACTAAAATAAAAATTCAATTCGTGTACAACCCTCTTTATTTTATATATATATATATATATATATATATATATATATATATATATATATATCAAAGCTGTAAATATCAATTTTAATTTCACAGGAAATAGCTGCGCAACTTCATTTTGAGAAATACGAAAGATCTGATCTACTGATGGCGGCTCCAATAAAGAGATTTATAACTCACTGTATTTCAATTTAATAATTGACAGCTAATTTATATCGTATGTTTTGAGATCTGTAAAATTGATTTATTTGTTTCTGAACAAGTATGAAATGATTGAAAAAAAAGACAGTTTATTTCTAAAATTTATTTAGTTCAAACGATTTTTGAACATTATAAAAAGATAAATGATCCAAAAAAGGAAAGATTTGAGCCTCGATTTCGGAATTATAAGGTATGGTTCCCTCTTTCATCTTAACTGCAATCGTGACTGATTACTTGTTCTAACGCTAGTTGTTGCCAAAGCAAGGAAATAAGTTTCTCGTCTGCTTTACTTTCGATATTTATAACAAAAGAAGAAGAAATAATAACAGCTCTAATATTTCAGTTTCTCTGCTTCTTTTTAAATTTTTTTTTTTTTTTTTTTTCCCTCCCAAAAACAAAAACTTGTTCTTTGTTGTGGTCTTAACTTTAAGGTTGATGAAGAAAAAGAAAAACACAAAGAAATTTTCTAGAAAAGTCAGTAAGAAAGTGGCAAAACAAGCTGATATATTATCATTTTTTTCAAGCGTCATCTTGCAATAGAAAAAGCAAACGATCCAAATCAAGGTCTTGTACATTCTTTCTTCTTTAATTTAATCGAAAGAAGCATTTCGTTCTTTTTTTTTTTTTTTTAATTTATTTATTTCTTTTCTCTTTTCAGCTCTTAGAATTTTTTCTTTTTTAATTCTTATTTTAACTTATAAAAGGAAACAATACTGTGTAACGTTAGAAAACATGAGAATAAGCTTAAAGCAATTCAAATTGCATGAAAGTAATTTTTCGCAATATCAAAAAGTTTAATTAATTTAAAAATTTCGTTTTGTATGCAGATAATAGACAAATTCTCCTATTTTTAAATAAAGGAGAAACAGCATGTAGTGCAAGCTAACTTTAATAACAATAATAATTTTTACTTTGCCGACCAACCTGTCTAGTGGTTAGCGTAACTGATTACGGATGGGAAGGACCTGGGTTCGAATCCCGGCTCGGGTATGGATGTACTTTCTCTTTCTCTCTCTGTGTTTCTTATTCTTTCCTCAGTTAATGGATGAATGTGGCCCGCTCTTTAAACGGGTTTGTGGTGGTGTGGCGTGGGCGATACTACTCGTACCTCCGTGACTTGGTTCACCGGTGCCCACCGGGTAATGATAAAATGAGTAGCAGTTTCCGGCGTTGTTGCGGCTAACGGGTTAATGTACTATACTTGCTCAAGAATGCCCGCCATTAGAAACAAAAAAAAATTTATTTTAAATTTTATTTATGGAACAAAGTTAACTTCAAAATAAGCTTGATAATAATGATTTTTTTTAAGTATTATGATAATGAGTTGACTGATAATGAGTTAATGAATGCAAATCTTTTTTCCGTCTTAAAAGAACAAAAAAATTTTTAAAAATTCTTACCATTTTTGTGTAAATTAATTTTACTATACAGAAAGTTATTAAATAGTAAACATATAGAATAAACATCATATTTAAAAAAAAGTATTATACCTTGATTTGAATTTCCATATTAGGCAATACCTACTTGACTATTATCATGTCCTTATTTTAACTCTTACATGAATTAGGCATTATAATTTACCATTTACAAAGAATTTTTTTAGAAAAAAATCAAACATTAGCTCTCAAGTTCGCGGCAATACTTTTTACACTGTCGTCATGCCGAGGGAGCGCAATGCAGATATTTAAATGTTAAAACCATCCCTCCATTTCTGTAAAGGGGGTTTTGCTAAGAGCTATGTCCTGTCAGACGACTAAATGAACAACCGTTGCCTTTCTTGAAAACCCGGGAATGGTTCTTTCCTCCCCAATAATCCTCTCCATCTCTTACCCATAAGCACCTTGAACTATATCCTGTTAACAAATAAATAATGTCAAGTCAACAAATAATTTATTTGTATGTAAAGGTAGTGCTCCATTAATGCATTGCTTTACTGAAGTTTTTTTCTTAGTCAATATATTAGCTTTTTCGTTGCCCATAATTCCGCAGAGAATCCTTTGGTAAGAAATTCTGTGTACCAGTGCCTCAAGCAAAGGCCTACAGTCCAAGATTCTTTGAGAATTATGTTGACTATTTGTAGCCCACTTTTTGAATCAATATAGCTTTTTCTTGACAGCCTTTACAAAAGAATAGACACTGATAGACAGTTGTTGAATACCTACAGCATTCGCTTCAACTTCATCATCAAAAGCAGTAGAAAGAGCGCTTGTTATTCAGTAGAAACTAAAAAGCTCGCAATGGATAACTGCTCCAGGAACATGTGCTCTTTCTAACATAAAGCCGTTAATGTAAACCCTCATCTCCTCACGGCTAGATGTCTGGTTGGTCAGAGTGTTATTCTCATTATAGGCACATAGTGAGTTCGAATGCCGACTGAAGATCCGTCTTGTTCACTACAGGTGCTGAAGCACGTTAAACAGATCGTAGTCGCAATGTTCTATAAGTGAAATAATACCTCTGGGAATGTCAAGTATTGGGATGGCTCCTGCTTCAAAAGTTTGAAGACTCTATTCCAGCTGCTTCCACAGAACTGGAAGTGCCCAACTATGATCTAGGTACAGGTAAGTATGCTGGTGCAACAACATCTACTCATTTTGAGGTTAGGGAACATCAAAAATCTCCTTTGTAATCGATCGTGATCGTCAGTCACTCGTTTCGTTTTTAACAATTCTATGATAAATTTATTTTCAGATTTAAGAAGTCCAAGGGGAGCAGATAAAACTTAATATTTTGGCTCAATTCCAAAGCATCCTATTCGGTCAGGGCAGCCTAGACAAATCCAAATTAGAGTTTTAAGACTTCTAGAAATTTCATTACCATAGTTCCTCCAAAAAAGAGTTATTAAATAAACGCAGAAATTTCTTACGTAATAAAATCGCTTTTCTTGCAATAAAATTATGAAAAGGTTCTTCATCGGTTAAAAGCATTGTTATAAAAGGAGCCTATCTCATTGCTTCACTAATTGTGAGTAACGGTTTGTAGTGGAAGTCTTCAAGGATCTAGACCACATTCTCGGATGCCATGGCAAGGGCTTAGCTACAATAACCAATGATTGGTTGATAGTATAATTTGTAAGTAGTCCACAGTGTCTCTCTCTCTTAACAACCCCATCTTGAGCTAGCCAGGCGTTTTAAAACAGAGAATCTACTTACAACTTTGTTTTTTAAATATTCCGCGTGTTTCCTCAAACCCGCATGAATTGGATGTGCAACCCATATATTTAGAGTAATCACTGTGCTGAAAATTTACACCCTTTAATGTTGTTATTGTTGCACCAGCATACTTGCTTGTACCTAGACCAGAGTAGAGCTCTACTATATAGTGGAAGATGCCGAATGGGAGTCTTTATAATTTATAAATAGGAATTAAATAGAAGACTCTTAATATTTGACTTCCTACCCCCAGAAGTATCATTTCCCTTAGAGGGCATTGTGTCCACGATATAATTAACGAGTATCATCCATCTTTAGTGAACAAGACATCTTCTATTAAGGCGGTATTCGAACTCGTTACCTTCCGATAAGGAGAATATTGACAAAACCAACTAGACACAGCAGTACTTACTCTTAAATGTCAAATTTGGGTCTAAAAGCTATCTGTTCAGAGTGAAAACTGATAAATTTTATGATCCTCTTTTACTCTCAAAACATTTTTAGGCACCACCTTCCCGGTTCTTTCAGATAAGAGTTTCATTTAACTTCTTAAGAGTTTCATTAACAATTAAGAATTTCATTTAGCTTCACTTCTTCGCTTTAGAAGCAATATTTCAAGTACCAAATCGTCAACAAAAAAGGCTGAATCCTCCACAATACTACATTATTTTTTAAATCATTTACAAAAAAATTAAAAAGAATAGGATAGAATAGATTCTCAGTGCTTGGTTTAGAAAGAATAAAATAATGGCATGTTTTAATATAGAAATAATTTCATATTCCAAATTACAATAATTTTCAACTTAAAATCAAGCAGTGATTGCATAAGTTCATATATAACTTTATTACATCATAAGACCTTAATGATATGAAATGTCTTCGATAGATTTGATACAGCGTATGTTTAAGTATAACTAAAATTATCTGTGTATAACACAAATTTATTATCAGTATCAAAGCATAACAAAGGTTAACAAATAACGAACAAAGCAATTGCGTTTGCTTGTTGTGGTTCAATGAAAAATGAATAACTGTATTTTCTTGTTTGGATATAGCAAACATAAGATACTTGTTTTTAATAAAAACGTAATGAAATGATTTATTTTTTAAAAACCCCTCAATTGTACAGATTCTCAGTGCTTGAATAGCAAAAAAATAAGCTTTACTTGAATTCTTAGAGTACATGTAATTTTGATCATCAACAAATTCTTTTCACTGTTCTATGTTATACATTTACTTATATTCTATAATAATTTAAAAGTTTGCACTTATTATCAAATCTATTTCTATATTAAAATAAATTTCATCATGAAAGTTGTTCGTTTTCTTTGCATAGCAATGGATTCTCTCATTGATTGCATCTCAGTATAAAGCAAACAAACACCATTCTGAATCACTCAGATCTTAAGGGGTAAGATCTTTGACAAGTAGTACAAAAGGTTTCAAAATTAATACCTTATCCTCAACTCCTACCAATCATTTCTTGGAGGAAAAAACCCCAATTTTTGAAGATCTACTACTGCATCTATTATTGTAGATTGGAATTATTCCCTAGGACGGAATTCGACAAGGACCACCCCCGCCTACAATCTCTGTATAGTAATTTCCCCCTTGAGAAACCAGCCATTATCCACCTAGTCCTTACAGGCAATCTCGATCCAGAAAAGAAAAAGGAATAAAAGAAAAGATCCCATCCCCAATAAATGCATCCACCGCGTTCTTCACCAACCGAAAAAGAATAAAAAAATGCAATTAAAACATGTTGGAGCGCCTCCGTCCCCATCTTTTTCATCAAAGAAATGTTATTCGACATGCCCCATAGGTGTTCCTTCTTCTTTGTCCGCAGCGCAGGGAAAGGAAACCTGTTTCTTTGTTCGATTTCTCTTCTCAAACGGTTTAACCCTGAAAGAACGAAGATCCACGACTTGTGTACGAACATAAATCGGTGCAATGTTCCAGTCAAGGCTGCTGTGGGTTTTCGGCTGGACGTCCCCCTGTTTGGTCTGAATAGCGGAATGCAGTCAATCGGTGCATCAAGGGCACACGGGGCCAGAGGCCAGACCCACAGAGGGGTTGGGGAACTTGAAAATCGCAGGTAATGTCCGCCAACCGGAATCTCTTTTCTACACGTGGTTACATTTTTGCCTACTTCTTTTTTTAATATGACCGCAGGAGTAACGACGATTTAATCCGAAGACATGGAAACCGTTTGTTTTGACGCGTGGTTTTCATCACGTGGGCAAAGACAAATTGGTGGCGCTTCAGACGCCAGATTGATGGAAATTGTCAACAAAATAATGATATTGTCAATTAAAGAAAAAAAGTATCTTCTGTGATGGTTGCATCAAGATGTCTTTAAATTATTGATTTTTTTCTTTGGCGTCTAAAATGGCATCTGAAATACAACTTTTATCAAAATATCTATGCCATTCCTAAGACTCGACATTATTTGTTATTTTTTAGTCAACATTACACACTAACACATATAACAAGTTACACACTAACACATATCACTAATCAAATACAAATAATAATATAATAGGAAATCAGTGAAAATGTTTCTAAAGCTGCTAATAACATAACCGTCATCAGTTGACATTTTCTTTCAAAGTGCAAGTGCTTTTACCCGAAAAACCGAAAAATCACCATTCACCAAATCAACAACTTGTTCTCCTTATAATTTTGATAATGTTTTTTATTTCCTGATACATTATTATAATTAATATCATTAACTACTGATTAATCAGCACAATACCATCAATACAGGGTATCACAATTAAATGCACGAACAATCGAAATAACATGTAACATGTCGTAATACATTCACTGCTACCTGTCATCATTATGTAAAATAATTTATAACTGATATCAATTATATACCAATCAGCTTCTTGTAGATAATGTATTCATTAATATTCACACATTCAATATTACTAGATTTCATTATGTAGTATAATTATGTTTCGCATTTAAACATCAATGTTAGTAGTAGTCCTTCATGATATTGTCTCAGGGCTGTTTTACTACTTATTAAAATTGTCGATTCAATAAATTTACATAAGTGCATCACTAATTGTATAATTACAATAAATATTCTAAATTTCCAAACCATGTAACAGTCAGGACCTTCTGGTAGCCATGTTATGATTGCTATTTGGAATCATTATCCTGTTGAGGAACATGTTGCAGTCGTATTAATTGTAAGTAACCTTAAAGAGCTATCCCACTCGTATTTTGTCAGCATAATATTATCCACCTTATGATCATTGCAAATGATACCTTGATAGTCTTGAAGGTGATAATGAATTTATCCCTAAGATAATGTCCTCATTGATTTTTGTCACGATTGTCTGGTGGATTTGCGAAGGATTCCATCTGCCAGTCGTCGAGAATCGATTGCTACTTCTGCATACATCTACTGCTACACTGACAATATCTTCTCTCCTACCAATGCTTTCCGGGCTGTGCAACCGATACCAAATGACTGCTATACCTCTACATCTTGCCAGCACTTTGCAACAATTCTTTGGAGTATAATATTGTTATCACTTTATTCAAATATTTAATTTTTCCTTGCAGTGTCGGAGTTTTGTTATATTTACATTAAATTTCTTAATATTTTATTACAAATTTATGTTAATATATCTTGTATGTTTAATTTTGCTTTGAGATTGTTTACAAAGTTAGAGTTAAGACACTCGTAGTGGCGCTGGAGTAACTTGATTTAAATTTCTAAGTCCTTGAACAGCTGTTGCAATTGCCTATAATTACAATTAAGAGCATCAATGAGTATTTTTTATGGATTATTTTCCCTAAGACTATTATTGACATTTCTATCAGCAATACCAGAACGAGCTAAGCAATCGGTTTTATCTCTTTCTTTGAGAAGTCCTTATATAGGGCATCGCAACCTCTTTGGAGAATTTGGAAAAGAAAGAAAAAGTTAAAGTGTTTGATGTATGTATACTAACAGAATTTATAGAGATGCCCGAATTCTCCCTGCAATTTTATATTTCTGACACTAATGGATCGTCTTACACACATTCCAACCAAAAACATTTAAAAATATGGATTTTCGTTACATAAAATGCCTAGTAGACTTTAACAGCTTAGGATTGTTGTCAATCCGAAGTAAATACATAAATTACACTTTTTGATGAAATAAAGCAATGTTCAAATTCACAAAAACTTTCGAATAGTCATTGTCTTTAATAGCTTCCATTGGTTTTATTAGTTCAATTTCATTATAGGCAAATATATAAGTTTGGGGAATAGAAATCCATTGTTTTTACGTGAACTTTATATAACTTGTTTTGGATTTCCTTTGTGAAGATTTTAAGCTTGTTTTAAGGTCGATCTTTAGGTCCTGGATGATGTTACGGCTACTAATATGCTATCAACTTGAATCATTTCTAATACTTCTCAAATATCGATTACTATCGTAATCTATTGAAAAACAATGTTCTTTTTTTTTTCTCCAAACCTAATATATATTTACAAGCGCCAATATAAGATTCGTTTGCAGTCACCCAATTGGTAGCACTTGTCTTTACGTGAACAGTATTTTAAAGTTTTATTTCAAAATTGCATCGTTTAAGATACAGCTCCTGCAACAAATGTGCATTTAAAAATATATGAATTGAAGGGAATTAATGCGAGTAGAATTTAAATTTCTAAGGCGAAATTTAACACACATCGTGCCTTAGAGCGCTATCCAAATGACTGTTTTCTTGTGTCATTAACAATGGAATTTAATGCAATGAATTTTAAATATAACCTATAATGCAGCAAAATACTGATAATAATGATCGTTTTTTACATACAAACGTATACCAATATATATTATTATATATATAATATTATGTGATGATTACTCCAGATTTAAAGTCATCAGGAATATCAAAAATAGTAAAACTTTTATGCAACCAAGTATTCTGTTTAATATTATTTATATTTTATATAATTAATAATATAGTGTGCTAAATGTTTCAAATACTTTACATGTTACCATATAAATGATAAAATTGCAGAATATTACAGTACATTTATATATAAATCAATTTTTATTCATATTATCTCTCTTAACCAGATAATTTTCAGAGTTTTTTTTTTTCAGTCACATAAAAAAATTATGATTTGTTTGATATCGTTATAAGTCATTTTTATTTTATTTTTGATCGATAGTGTTTTCAAGCATTTATCTCGTTTCGATCGATTTTGCCAATTTTCATTTTACATTTATTTTGATCGATATTCCCTTAAAGAATTTTTCCCCATTCATGTTTTATATTTAAACTTCTTTTAAACATTACTTTTTCATTTGACAAATTTTAAGGTATTTTTATAGTTATAGTTATTTTCTGACAACATTATTTTGAAATTTTTATGAACGCTTTTTTATTACTTAATGTAGCTTGAAGCAACTCTTTTTCAAATATTTCATTACATTATTCCTCAAACATTATTTTATACCCTTTATTTTCTGTCAATAAATTCATTAATAAATTTTCTATTTATGCCGCTTCTCTTAATTCATTTTTAAGAGGCAAAGTATGTCTAACCGTTAGTTAGTCACTAAAGCCATAAAAGAAATTGCCTTCATATTCACGTACTTGTATACATAGTATGGACACTTAAATTTCATGTATGCGTGTGTATATACTAACATAAAGTTGTAATTTAACCCAGAGTAGCTAATTAATTAACGGATAAAGTTCCAAAAGCATCTGTAATCCCGCAGTAAGTCATGGTAAAGAGACAAGATTGATACCTTGGACACGAGGGATGAACGTTCCGTCCAATGAATATAGTCAACGTTCACACACCTTTAGGTGAAAGAAAATCAAACAACACAGACATGTGCAGTAACTTGTCAAACATGTGCAGTAAAAGTTACATTACAAATCAAACATGCACAGTAAACATGTACATTACAAATCAAACATGTACAATCAAACAAATCAAACATGTACAGTAAAAGTTACATTACATAGAAAGAAATGATGAAACGTTTTTTTAGAACTCCGAATTTAATCTTCAATCTCCAGTAGGATAAAGCGTACCTGAGAAACCAGGAACATATATAGAACGATGAACAGATTCTAGTGTTCCCCTCACCATTAAAACCGAGACACTAGTTGGTTGAGCAAAAGTATTAATCATATATTTTCACCTGCTCATAAAAATACACGATTTTTAGATTTTTGTAACTTTCCTGGTCAAAACTTGCTATAATACCAAAGTGCTTTCGCATACTTTTGCCAATCAATTCTCAGTATCTGATCACGAGACCTCACATCATCAGAAAGAAACAGGGAGACAGTTAAATTAATGAGTAAATTAGATAAATAAATAATAATAAATATATAAGTAAATTAATGATAAATAAATAGGATAATTTAATGCCAAATTTTATTAAAAAATTATAAATATCATGGACTTAAGGAGAACAAATTACTAAAAGAATAAAAATTACAAAACTTTTCATGACAAAAGATATGCCATCAATACATGTACGTAAATTGGAAAACTCATGTTTTCTTCTCTTGTCAAATAGTGTTTGTTTAAATTTCCTTAAATTAGTAAGTACAGTGAGTTAAATATGACTAAAAAAAAGACATAATATTCTTATCAAATACTTTACACAGAATATCAAACATTTATGGCTTGTTTAATAGTTTTACAAATGTATTAAACGGTTTCCAATATAATTAGCTATTAAATAATTTCTTTGTTTCTAGAAAAACATTTTTAATAAGAATGCAGCATAATATTTATAAAAATTTCTTTAAAAATAAGAGAAAACAGAAAGGCATCAAATCTTGAGTAGTTTATGTTTATAAATTCAAAACTATTAAAATGTACTTACTGTAAAATGTAATGTACATAGCATGTAACATTGTGTCGGACAGTGTCTTTTGAATATTATTATTATTTTTTAAAATTAAGTCACGCATAAATTGTATTTTTCAAGTAATGTGTATAAATCACGTAAATTTGTATTTATATAAAATTAGTGTGATGAATTTGAAAATATCAAAACTTCATAAATCATTTTTATCGTTAAAATTTCAAAAGTATTTTTCTAATCACTGGCCTCATATTTATACAAAATCATAAACACATATTAACATATGCTCAGACTGATTAGAAGAAATTCAAAAATATAAATATTTAATTATTGAAAACTTTACAATAAAATGAAAATGCATTTTATTGTAAAAAGAGACAAATTATATGAAAAATAAAATCCTACTTTCAGAATGATTTTCACGATGCAAATAAATATAAACTGACATTTTATTTTTATATGAAATATGAATAGTGTACCTAAACTCCTTATCTTTCGACCACTAAGTAGTCTAAAAAATTAATAATAAATATACTCTGCATATGCACAAGTTTAAGTTTATCGACATTTGAATTTAAAACTTAAAAATTTAACCTCAACAAATTATGATAAATTTCTCATTTATAGAAACCCCTCCCTTCATTTTCACTAAAATGTACTGAAAGGCGTGTCAAATGTAGGAGTGTTAATGAGACTCCTGTGATATGTCATTAACCAATCAACGATTCCGTCTCTCCGATACTTAGAATATATGTGTGTGTGTTCCTCGTTTCATTTGATACGTCAATAATAGTTGTATCACATAAACCATGTTCTTAGGCTTCTTGTCCTGAGGTAACTAATAAACTGATTGGTTAGTGACGCCACAGAAAACCTTTAACACTCCTACATTTGAAACCTTTTTCAATTTACTTTAGTGAAACTGACGCGAAGTATTTCGATACGTGAGACATTTATATATATCACAATTTGGCGAATTTAAACAAATTTAATTTCAAACGATAATGTTCTTATAATAAAAATTTTTTGAGAACAGTATTTTATTCTTAAATATTTATCCCTTTTGCAAATGCTGGATACTTTAATAAATTTTTATTGAATTAATAAAAATTTGTTAAAGTATCCAGTAAATTTAACATTATAATAGCTAATAACTTGGTGTAATTATTACATTAACTCATTAGGCACCTTGTTTACTTTTAATACTTGTTATTACTGTGGAATAATAAAGAAGAAATCATAAATCACGGTTAATTGATTTGATAAAATAAACAAAATTACGCTGGGCATTGGTGAGACAAATGGTAAGAAATCGATATACCGTGGACGTTTTTCTGTGAGAGGAATATACTTGATTGATACTAACTTGAGTTCAATATGAAAATTCTGAACCAAAGAAAATGTTCTTTATTCTCTTTATGTGAATGTAGTTACTGTCCAAGTACTACTTACAAGTTGTGTAACTTGAAAAGGATTGAAAGTACAAATAAGAGAGAGTTACAAGGCTGCTGAAACATACACTGTGATGTTCTCCACAGGAATAATTCTGCCATTCCTTTCACAGAAACCTATGATCTCTTTTAAACTAGACCTCAGAGGTCGAATTTTAGCAGGCTTCAACATCAAGAACACTCATATTACTGAAATGTAAGAATTATGCTCTCAATTTTTTAAAATATGAATAAGCATATTTTATTAAGTACAAAATATTTTACTAGATACCTTTTCCCTGTAAAAATTTATCCTATAACAACGTATGTAATGAATATAAGATATGAATTTTAACGCATCTTCAATCTCACATATCTACTTTATCCCAAATATGCGTCACAGTGTTGCCATTAGTATTTTTGAAATAAACCAGAAGAGCTCAAATAAGCAGGACAACTGTATGCAGTTTAGAAAATGCAGCTTAAAATGTAAAAAGTAAAACCAATTTTCAAGGACCATTTCTGGATAAATTTTGCTCAACACCATCTTAATCATCATGTGAAATTAAGCTTTTATCATTTTTAACACTATAATCGACTTTAATCATAAAATACACACAAATATTATTTAAAATACTTTATATCATGAATTAATGATGAAATATATATTTGGATAAAAAAGCTTTTTGTACACACTGTATCTACACTGTAGGTGAAATGTAAATTCACTGACAGGTTTACATTGTTGGGTATTTATTTATGTATCATAAATATGCATTTCTCTGAATCGATGCATTTTATTGTATACATTCACAGAAGTATATATTACTTTCAGGATGCACATAATAAGTATTTATCTATCACAAATACGTATCAAAATGATTGTTTTATGATCTTGAAATTAATTGATCGTATTGCGTTTGACTATTTAACGAGTTTAAAATAAAAACCGAATGTTGATATAAACATAACTACATTTTTTACAGAACTAATTCAAGAAAATATTTTTAGAGAATATGAATTTTTTAAGATCAAAGATTTCTTAAAATATATTTAAAAGTATGGACGAATGCATAATAATTTTTCTTAAAATCACAGTAATCTCTTATACAATTAATACATATATAAAAACAATTTTTATACACTTAATAATATTATTTCTTTCCAAAAAATTCATTCACAATATTAATTGTATAAAATATAAGAAAAGGTCATGTGACATACATTTGATTCGTTGCCCTTCCAAAGTAACAAATAAGACATTCGATTGGAACTGATAACATGAAAAAATGTGTATAAATTTCGTAAGTATTAATTCAAAATGCCTAAAAAAAGATGTAAGACAGTACAGTTCAAATTTTATACAAGTTTAAAAAATCTCAGTAAAACGTATATCACGAATACATAAAGAGAATTAACAAATGTTAAATAAATTGTTATCGTTTTGTAAACCCGTACATTCAAAAATTTATATGTAAGTTGTACAAATATATTTTCCGCCTAACCTGTTTAGTGGTCAGCGTGCCTGAGTTCGGAAAGGATAAAAAATAATGTGTTTTTTGATATGATAAAAAATAATGTGTTCAATAAAATATCTTTTACAAAATATTTCTATGTATCTACAGTTTTTATATTAAAAATACATTTATGCGTCTATTGGAATAAAAAAAGCATTTAAGTAATTTTTATAAATTACGTTATAAAAACAATAAAAAAATTTTATTAATGGAACAAGTAAAAGGATTACTTTCTGTTTACAATAATCCGTTCCATATACCATATAATTTATTCAAATATATGTCAAACGATAAAATTACAAATGAGAAAATAATCTTTGACCACTCGCTTCTACATCGTATCGTATTTGAAATTGTATATCTTCTAATATTTGCGCTGACATAAAATATCACTTACGATTCTTTTTGGCTAAATATCAAATATACTTCTCTTGAAATCCATCTTTGTTGCCCAAAGAATAAAAATAAATAATTAATTTACAATTTGAGAAGAATCACTTATTATCACTGAGATAATGATTCAACTTGTTATTTCGGCAGTCCTTTGAGGGTATTACGCCACAGTCTAATCAATCTAATTTTTTTTCATTGATTAAATAATACTGACATTTATTCGCTACTGGTCGTTATCGTCTGTATACATTTATAATTTTTTTCATCTATGATGCACGTGGATTACAAATCACGTGTGAAAAGGATTACATCACGCGTACCAGCCCCCAGTGTGACAGACTCGATCAGACGAGTATTTCAAGTGAATTACTTCCAGTTATTTCCCCCCCCCCATGATAATAATGACGTCATAATGTGCCGGACAGCTTTAATTATCTGGGCGCTAAAAGACGCTTGCGAAGGAATTCTAATTCATAACTAAAAATAACTTACATTTTTCTTCAATGATTTAATTCATTTATGCTCTTACTCAGATGAATCGTTTTGTTTCTTTTTCAGAAAAAAACTCAAAATTTCTATTTTACGCAAAATACTCATTTAAAAACAAGTGCAATAATAAATATTAATTGTTTTTATTAGAGTATACAACAAAAAAAAATCATCAAGTGATGAAGAGGCCAAGTAAATATATAAAATTTGTATAAAAGATGTAAATTGGAAATAAACCTTGGCTCTTACATACACTGCGTAAATTTAATAACTATAAAATGTATGTATTAAATAATAAATTATTTTGACCTAGATAATTAATTATTAAATAAAATTTGTGATAAAGTAAAAGTATAATATTGTGCTGAACACAAATGAGTAAAAATTAAATTTTCTTGTGGTTGGCAACTAGAACTATTTGTGAGGGGGCGCTGGGTAATTCAACATGAGGAGAACTCATGAAGTGAATCAAGGGGTCAGCGAGGAACCGGTTTTGGACTGGAGCAAGGGAGGCCGGTCGAAGAAAGGAGAAGGGTTCGAGTCGCCGGAGTTGCCTGGGGAGAGAATCCTGACGAGTGACTGAACGTGACAAGGTCAGCGCCGAAGCTGAGAGAGAACCGGGGATAGTTGCGAACGAGGCGAGACGATGAACCCGACTGGAGTTGAGACATATTGATATTTTCCCGAGGGTTCCTGGTTGTCCGGTCCAGTAGTAAGCCTAACAGTACCCCACGTGGATTACCCATGCGTCTCCAGATAAGTAATTCCCTTGTAAGTAACTCGGGACATTCTTGTAATATAGTTAGTATTGTAAAAGCCTTTAATTTTATTTTTTGAATACAATTGTGTTTAGTAATTAGTGAATCAAATATTAATACTAATCAAGAGATCAATCCGGAATTGAACTTGGCCATGTTGATTATGTTACGTATGTAATTCTGAATTAATCTTGATAATAAACTTTATTAATGAATATGAACCTGGGATTTTATTAAGTGTCTATTGTTAACATTGTTTATTTACTAAATTATAATAAGTTAAAGTGTATAATCTAGACACTTAGTACAATATTATTTAAATTACAATATTATTAAAGAATTAATTTATATATATATATATATATATATATACTCTGAAATATAAGTATACTGCACTATATTTTATTTTAATTACTCTTAATATTAAAATGTATTTGCTTTTTCTTACCAAAAAATTTTATAAATCTAAACATATTGATGAAAACTATTGTTCTTATAAAAATTATGCACGTATTAAGCACAAATGTATATATAAGTATAAATAATTTAATACAATATCTTTTATTGTTGGCTTATATTTGAATGCTAAGTATTTTAGCATCCTTATTTTAAGCAAAAACAAATTTTTTACCATCTGGACAAACTTTGATTGATTTTTATTTATTTTTTTATTAAGCTTATAGAAGTATTTAATTGTATTTATTATTAAATAATCTAAATTAACATGGATACCCCGCTCATAACAATTTACTTAGCTATTTTATTCATAGTAATAGTACCATTTTATCAATGTGATACAGGTTATTAAATGATCCCCATCGTGATAACTTAAAAATGATCTGAGTTTGAATTCTAAAAATGTATAAATGCTCGTCGATACTATAATAAGTGATTTTACCTTAAAGGTAGAAAATGCTACGTTAAACGATTAAATAAAATCTTCTAATATGATTAAGTTGTTTTGAAATTTACACTAAATCTTATAATTCCCTGCATTCAGAAGAGAAAATCATCCTATACAGTTTTTGCAGTAAGAGAAATGTTCTAAAATTGGAGAGGAAGGGGGGAAAGTACACTGGATTTAAAAGAAAATTTCGATAGTGTCATTTGCACTAGCTAGAGGGCGCTAGAATGATATTTGCGAATTCAAAAGTGTCATTACCATGATATAAAAAGTACATCCATTCTATAGGATTACATAAAATATGAACCAGTAAAAGTATGAATATTTCGGGGAAACGCTGTTGAGAAAATTAATACAATTTGAAATATTACAAATTACTTTTGAGCAGCTTTTTACATTTATTATAAAGATGCTATATTTACGGATTTAAGAATTTTTCATTACTTCAACATCAGACTTCAAGAATTTTGTCCATTGTTTTTCTATCTTCCGAATTTACACCAAAAATATTCAAATAACTACTCAAAACATTGTAAAGAATAGTCTTTTTAAACTTCATAATACATAGTACTTTGGACACATGATAAGGAACATGATTGAAAATAGTTTCTTTATAATTACTGCATTATATATTTAGAGTAAAATTTCTATCAATCAAGCAAACGCATTTGCTATTTTTATTGAAAATATATAACTACAGCTATTCTTTTTATTTTCATAGCTACTCTTTTTGTTGAAAATATTTAATTGTAGTATTCCAAAGCCGTTAAACGACATTATTTTTTAAAGTAAATCTTAATTGAGAACATAAAATTGGTTCAAGTATTCATTATGGGGACTTGAATCATTCCTTTTAATACCATTTGTCTCTATTTTATTTATAATTAAAAAAAAATTACTGTAGTCAAGTATGCACATGTGATTTTAAATTAGTTAAAACTTAAGATTTTCTTTTTTTTATTAGAGGTAGAATTTTACTTCCCTCTTAACCATAGCAGGTTCAATTCTAGCTATTGTTGAACGATAGGAGAATGATGCCCTTGATCTGCACATATGTTTGGGTGACTGCTTGGGAGTTTTCCATCCTTCACAGTGTGTCATTACAATTACAATACTTCAAAAGTCGAACAAAAAAGCAAAAGCGCAGTAGATGCTAGAATAAATGTTTTACTACTATTAACTATCCCTTCCCTTAAAAAAATTAGAAGTCGAAAAATGTAGCGAAAAGAAATCTACGCTCACATCGCATCGTAAATATAAAACAAACCGTAAAATAATTTATTGAATTTTTTTAAACTCCGTCCATCGAAACATACCGGTCTTTTTAATAATATGATGTTATCAGCTTACAAGAATGTTAACTACAGAACGTGAAGGTCCCCGCCTGTCTTCAGCGGGCGAAGATCACAGTTAATAAGCTAAAACTTGAGATAAATGGAACAAAGAAAGATGAAATTCATTTTTTCCATTTCATAAAACTGCTGAGAGGACGGCCATCTTTCTTAACTTTCACCGTGACCTGTTCGTCCTTGGCAGTGAGAAAGAAAGAAAAGAAGCCGACCAAACTTCTCGGTGCGGTGCTTGACCATCCCGGCCGAGGGTTTGACCTTCATCCAATCTGGAACGCTCTCTCATCTGCCGGGCCGGCCGCAAACAATGCGCGAGACAAAAACCACGTGTGCCATTGAAAAACGAAAATGCGCGCCTGGATCAATGCCTTCACTTTCGATTCGGTTTCCCTTTTGTTTTTATTTTTGTACAGTGAAATCATTTTGTCGTTCCTTTGTTTCCTATTCGTTCAGACGATAACGCTCTGCTGATTTCCTCTTTATTCTCGGTCGCCAATTACATTTATTTATATAACAAACCCCTACTTTGGAATCGCATAATTTGCACTTCCAAGTTATCAAGGGGGT
>JAPDSC010151794.1:472275-520564 GCA_026290005.1 Latrodectus geometricus
ATTAATAAAATACCAATTTCACAATTGTAAAAAATTTATTCTTTATAAAAACAGGAATATTAAAAAATTATAACAAATAAAAGAGGTTTGAATTTCATCTTACAACGTTAACAAATAAAAAAAAATGGAATTTAAAACTTACTTTATCAACATAATTTCTATTTTCATTGACAATACATAAATCTAACTCTTATGAATAAGTAAATTTATTGATTCATACCGTTTTTCAAACAAGACCACAAAATCTATTTTAAATAAATTATTTAAAATAAATAATTTTAAATTTATGGGAAATGGCGAATACAAATTTTAAAGTATAATCTCAAATACAATTTACAACATTTTTTAATCATATTTTTCTTTTCATATTGATTATATAAGATGAAAATTTAAATTTTTTCTTTAATAATAATAAACTGGTCCAGAAAATGACCGGAATTGTTCAATATGCTAATAATTTTAAAACGCTGCATTCTCTATTTTTATCAGATAAATATGAAATTAATTTAAGGATTTTTATAAATATCCTTAAATTCCAAATTAAATTAAAAATCCTTAAATTGTAAAGCAAATTGTTACATTAAGAAACAACATCGTAAAAGTTTTGAACGGTTGCAGAATAAAATGTTTGCAACTAAAACAAAACAAAAAAAGGAGAGAGAGTAATTGCGAATTTTTAAATATTTTATAATGTGAGAAATTATCTGAAAATTAAGTACATTTTTATCATATACTTTATTCAAGGATCCTAAACCCGCCCACCCCGACAAGTGGTCACAGCTTGCCTGACTGCGGATATAGAGGTCCTGGATTCAAGTACAGATACGGGCATGGATGCATTTTCTCTTTTTCTCTCCTGTCTTGGTGTTTTCCTTGTATGAATGGTTGCCTACCCTATAACGTGGTAACTATGGCCTGTATGTTCTGAGGAAGTCGACTCCACACCAAATTATGGTTCAGTTGGGAAAGTGGAACAGCCCACCCCATATTGCCAGCTTGGGTGGCATTCAACAAAAAAAAAAAAAAAAAAAAAAAAGAGAGAGAGAGAGAGATATTAAATCTTTTTTTTTTGTTAGTTTTTTTTTTAAATTGTTAGCTTATAATTAAAAGTATATTTAAAGGTACCTTTAATTCACAGCAAACGTAGTTGATTCTATGATCATCGATCGAAACAAATGAACAAACTAGAAATAACTAGGAAGACAATACTAGAAAGCATCTAAAGATGAACAGATGTATTTTTTGTTACTTTAAGCATCTTATAATTTTAAGGCAATGACAGAAGAAACTGACAAACTTTCTTTCGTCATTACATTTGGTGAGAGACATAAAGATTCGGACAGGCACAGCCCTCTCAGAAGAACAAATTTTTCTTCGTTTACAGGGGGGAAAAAACAGCAATTTGTTGTTGTGGAAAGGCATAGATAGAAAGTTTGATAACTGCACTCATCGTAGGCTAACAGCAGAACAGAGCTCTCCAGAACGAAAGATCATGGGTTCCATCCTATCCATCATTAAATAATGAGATGTTCCGCTTCTGCTAAGAAGTGGATGCTTGAGAGTTTTCTGGGTTTTCTCTCATTAGATCAATGATTCTCAAGTACTGTGCAGTGACACTTTTTGTGCCGCCAAATTTTATAAATGTATATAAAAATTACAAATTTTTTATTACGAGTAAAATAATAAACGTACTGTTATTTTTGCACTACATATTGTATTATTTTATTTTATATACAAAATCATTATCATAAATAGTTTTACATAATGTATTATTGGTAAGTAAACATATTTTAAACTTATCTCTTTCTTTGTGTGTCGCCAAATTTTGAAATCTTCAAAAAGTATGCCGCGCCAGAAAAGGTTGAGAATCACTGCTTTAAATACTTGAAATTAGCACAATATCTATGGAAAATCTTCTCGAAAGGCAATTATGCACTTTAATGCTTTATAACATCTTCAGGCCGTTCTGTACATTAAGAAGTGTCAGAGTTCGATACCTGACTTCACTAAAGATCGTCATTTGAATCATGTCATTAAATTATAATGAAATTTTAATGTTAATTTATAGATGATATGAGGCATTTTTGTGGAAAGGGTGACAAATCAGACATCGACTTTATCACTTGAACCATTATGTAGAAGTGTACGAAAAATGTGAAGTGTTAAAAAGCATCGATTCGGTCAATTGAAGTGGACAATAGGAACTGTAAGTCAACGAAACAAAGAAGAAACCAAAAGAAATGATTCCTTTATCAAAATAAACTTTTGAAAGAAGAGGAAAACAAAATCAGAAGAAAGATAATCCAACCACGTTATAACATCTAATCCTTGCTGAAATGATCTAATTACAAATGAATAGAAAAAAGATAAGAAGTAAAAAAATCCAAGGCGATGGAGAAGAAGGTCCTCTCAACCAATAAAAAAAATGAGCCAAGCCGTTGAAAGTAAATTCAAAATAAAATTAAAAAAAAGCTGCTTAAATCAAAAGAAAGCTTTGAATCCGAAGAAGACGATAGTGATAAGAAATGCTTCTTTTGTAGCTAGGCTTTCTCAAAATTAAAAGACATTGAAGAAGAGATTTGGCATTTCAAAATGGATCAAATGGGTACTGAATCGATGAAATGTTAAAATATAAACTTTGTGAGAATAAATCCTATACTTAATCAATTATTGGTAGACTATTATTAGAACGTTATTTTGTACTTCAAAGATTTGAATTAAAATATATAATTTTATCTTTCAGATATGATGATGATGTCAAGAAGTTTGATCTCAGAATCAGATTAACAAGGTTTATATACGTTTAATATTTCGTAGAGGTAAGCTTTTCTGTCTCTGTGGTTTTATTAAGAGGAAGGTGTTAACGCAGGTGTCGATCTTGTCATTAGAACAAGTTTTAAAATTACAAGGACTGTTCTTTGTGTATATCACATTCACTCTCCATAAATAAACCTTAAAACCGCCTGAAATTAAATTTAACTAAAGATAAGGAAATTTAAATACATTGCATGAGAAATATATAGTTGTTTTGCATCATTTCTGTCAAAGCTAAACATAAATATATGTCAAAATAAGCAAGATTTTTTAATGTAAATGTAATCCTGAAACAATTTTCTTACAATTTGGCTAATTTGTTATTGATACTCCTAACGTGACAATAAAAGCATTTATTTTACATTAAAAGACACATTTATTTTATACATATTACATTTATAGAAGTTTCGGAATCTAATCATTCTGTCATACAGATCTCTAATAGATCAGCATGAAGGGAAGGCGGGACTCGATGGATGAAAAGACAAGAAAATAGATGACAGTCGTTAGCATGATTGAGGATTATTTCTTTCCCTGAACCTTTTCTTCTATTGATTCCATGTCAGCATGCTGAATCCATTATACAAAGAAAGCTTCAAGCCAACATTCCATGATCAGCAACCACCCACATTTTTAAGACACCGATTCTAGCAATTTTCTTCAGGGAGGGTTGAGGGTCTTTGCAAGCGAAAGTAGAGAACATCTATTTCAGATAAAGTAGAGCCAAACAATAGGCTGCTTTCGCACCTGGAACCTTGCTGCCCCCAAGGGGAGCCGTGAGCCCAAATTTGGTACTAGAACGATCACACCTTGGAGAAAATCTAAGATCTATAACAAAAGGAGATCTTAAAAGGGCACGTCGGAATCTTTGCCGAAAAGACAGAAGATAGGATGCCCAACGGAGCATTCGACGCTTTGTTAAAGAAAGCTTCGAAATGGCTGACCATAAATAAAATCCCAAACGATTTCTGCTGTCCAAAAAGATTCCATTCTATTATTCTAAGAAGACCCATGGATGCCTATGGAGTTGCTTTCTATTTTTGGTATTATTTCAAGGACAACCTTTTGTAAGCTTCCAACAGAAAGAGATTTAAAAATTAAAATGAAAGTTCTATACAATTCAGTTTGAATTAAAAAATTTAAAAAATTAAATTCTTAAAATTCATTAGTTATATTTCAGTTTAACTTATGAATTTTAAAATTTGTTAAACTTTTCTTTTGTTAACTCTGTAATATCTTTCTGAAAATTTTAGTGTGTGGTATTAAATTATGAAATGATTTTCTCGAAATATTAATTTCGAGAAAATCATTTCATAATTTATTATAATTAAATATTAATTTGACAAATGTTAATGACAAATTAAATATTAATTTGTCAGTTTTATATCAAATTGCGCTACAGAATATCGTTTTAAATAAATAAATAAATAAAAATGATAAAGACTAAAGTAATAATATATAGGATATTCTAAAATTATTCGTTACTGAAGATTTTAGAATTTTATTTAAAAAATATCATTCACTACATAATATTATTTTATAAAATCATCAAAATTGAAAATATATTAAACTGAATTAAATTTTATAACCCCCCAATATTTTGTAAATAGAATCATAAAACATTTAAATTAGATTCATAATAAATTTTTAAAATGTTTCAACAAAATCATTAATGTTTGGATAATGAACTTCTTAGTTCTACTAAAAATATTCTTAACACTAAAATAACTCATTTTTCTAGTAATATTATAATAATAGTAAATGAGAGATTAAATTTTTTTTTATCCATGTGGCTATATATATATATATATATATATATATATATTAAAGTTTAAATAAAACATTATTATTTTTTTATTGCTTATATTCAAAAACCGAATTCCTAATTTACAATTTTTAAATCCCAATTTGATTAATATCGATATTTTTATTGATTTATTGCTTAGTTACCATTTTATGATATTAAATTGTGTTTGCAAATTTAAGCTTTTAATTAAAACTGTCAAAAAAGAAAAGCTCTTAATCTGCAACATCAGTTCAAAACATACTATATATATATATATATATATATATATATATATATATATATATATATATATATATATATATATATATATATATAAAATTTAAAAACTGATTTTAATACATTCTAGAAAATGATTCATATACTTTTTGTGTTATAAATATATTTCTAATAATATATCGGTACAGTTAATAAAGAATTTAATCTATTATATTATCATATGAAATGCAATAAAATATGTATATAAATTATGAGAAAATTCCTAAAATACCTGTCAGAACAGAAATTGATAATTAATGCTATTTTTATTTATAATTTGTTTCATTTTAGTAAAAATTAATTACTGAAATTTCAACGAGATTTTGATAAATATGCTAATAGCAAAGTCAGATGTGCTGGGAGATATACATTCAAAACAAACCAAGAAGGATATTCACGCACATTTAAATGATTTCTGAGCACTAATGATATAAGGCGTATTGCAATATATATATTATATAATTGTCAATGAGTAGTGTCTTATTGACACACATTCATAAATATGTCATATATATCAGACTCATAGTTTCATGTGCCCAGAGAAATTGCTTTCGATGTTAGGTATTTAAATTCAAACCTTAACACTGTTTTCTTTTTACCTAACTACTTTATTTTACTATTAGAAGGGGGAAAATATATACTGTAAGAAACAAAGGCACAAAATTAAATGTATGTTTAAAAACACTTTTTACCATCATTTTATTGATGAAAAATCAGGCAATCAATCACCTTTTTTTTAAAAAAAATTACATTATTAAAAGCACATTTTCTCATGCAGTATCTTCTCTATTATTTAATCATTCGATAATTTTTTTCGTACAAATTCCACTTTTTTTTTTTTGTCAGCCGTGGGTTTCTTTTTTTCGAAGTTCAAATCATTTTAACTGAAGTCGTCAGGTCGACATTCTTGGCTGTCTTTAGTTGCGGTGGATTCCTTAATGAAGCCTACATGACAAAATGATGATTCACAAAGGTATTGCATATAGAATATGTATTTCATAAATCGATTCCAAGCCATGATTACTCGTCGCAAAAATGCCTCACCCTATTTGCACTTAACTCTAATGCATGTGTTTTAAGACGAGTCAGCCAAATTTTACACGAATTATAAAAATAAAAAATCCGAGATTTTAATATCAGCACTGCAATTAGTTATCCATAATTCGAAAGATTTACGATTCTCCAATGGAAACGTCTATCAAAGATTTCAATCACGGAATAAAAAAGGGGGGGGGGGAATAATAAAAATGAAGCGCAAACGGAAAGTACATTCGCAAAAAAGAATCTTTTTAAAAGTTTAGCTCGTAAATGGGAATTAAAGCTATTGTCACGTTTGTCAATGATGTTAAATTTTAAATTAAAAGGCGATTTTAACAATAAATAACATTTATTGCTTACAACAAGGAACAAAGAAATTTAGGAGGACTTAAACAGCGCATCCTTTTAGATTGATATTAAGGGAATAAATGTTTTGCGTTCGGTTCAGATCTTACGGAGAGAATATATAAACCGAGCTTACAAAGTGTGCTCATTCTTTGGGTACATTTTATGAATTTAATATTATTGGCAGAGAAATGTGATAAGCAAGCTTTAAGTTTTACATCCCGAATTTAGGATTTACTTCGCGAATTCAAGTGTTTCTTAGAAAAACTGTGATGAGTCACCACACTATCGTTGCATCTAGAGGATCTTATTACGGATCAGTTACTAATTAGTAAATTAGAAATTCAGTTAAACGAGCGTTTATTGTATGATTTTTTAATAGGGTAACACATAAATCATGCATGTAAATATGATCAATGGGTGAAATGAGTAAAAAACAACATGCAGAAATGATGTATTTAATCATTTAATACTAACTAAAATTCATTTCTACTTAGTGAAGACAAATAACACATTGCTTAAATGATTAGAAAAAGAAAGCTTAAAATTGAATCATTTAAGTTACATGATCAGGTATAACTTTTTTAAAATCACAATAGAAGATAAACATACTGTTCCAATTCTACACTTGTAAATTTTCCGATTCTGTTCTGTTGAAATGTACCCAACAATTATGAAGAAGCTTGAAATGAAATGTGTTATTACTATTAAAGTATTCGCATAAATAATTGTAATCCATCTAGATTTCCGTTTCATTTCCGGAACTACAATTGTAAATTTATTTTATACAAAATCTTTATTTAAATTATTGTTTCGAAAACGTATATTTTCAAATAGATGGTGAGTATTAAATCACAGTTTTTATTATACACTACTGGCCATTATAATTGCTACACCAAGAAGGCGACACGCTACAGACGTGAAATTTATACGAAAGGAAGAAAGTGCTGTGATATGCAAATGATTAGCTTTTCAGACAAAGCAGGCGCCAGTAGCGACACCTACATTGTGTTTAAATGAGGAAATTGTTCAGCCGGTTCCTCATAGACAAATTGCATTTGAACGTTGTTGCCTGGTTAAAAGTTGTTGTGATGCCTCGTGTAAGAAGGAGAAATGCGTACCAGCACGTTTCTGACTTTGATGAAGGTCGAATTGTAGCGTACCGAGATTGCGGTTTATCTTATCGCAGTATTGCTGCTCGCGTCGGTCGAGATCCAATGACTGTTAGCAGAATATGGAATCGATGGGTTCAGGACGGTAATACGGAACGCCATGCGGGATCTCAACGGCCACCCATCACTAGCAGCCGAGAAGACAGGCATATTATCCGCATGGCCGTAATGGATCGTGCAACCACGTCACGAGCCGTGAGTCAAGAAACGGGGTCGTTTGGAAGGCAACAAGTGTCTGCACGAACAGTTCGACGACGTTTGCAGCAGCATGGACTCTCAGCTCGGAGACCATGGCTGCGGCATAGACAAGAGCGTCTGCAATGGTGTGATCAGCGACAAACCTGGACGCACGAATGGCGAGACGTCATCTTTTCAGATGAATCCAGGTTCTGTGTACAGCATCATGATGGTCGCATCCGTGTTTGGCGGCATCGTGGTGAACGCTCACTGGCAGCGTGCATTCGTCATTGTCATACTGGCCCGTCAGCTGGCGTGATGGTATGGGGTGCCATTGGATACACGTCTCGGTCACCTCTTGTTCGCATTGATGGTGCTTTGAACAGTGCAAGTTACATTTCTGGTGTGTTACGACCCGTGGCTCTACCCTTTATTCGAGCCCTGCGAAACCCTACTTTTCAGCAGGATAATGCCCGACCGCATGTTGCCGGTATTGTACGGACCTTCCTTGATACGGAACATGTTCAGCTGTTGCCCTGGCCAGCACGTTCTCCAGATCTTTCACAAATAGAAAACGTCTGGTCAATGGTTGCCGAGCAACTGGCTCGTCACCAAACGCCAGTGACTACGGTTGATGAACTGTGGCATCGCGTTGAAGCTGCATGGGCATCTGTACCTGTACATGCAATCCAATCTCTGTTTGACTCAATGCCCAGGCGTATAACTGCTATTATTACTGCCAGAAGTGGTTGTTCTGGGTACTGATTTCTCAGGATCTATCCGGCCAAATTTTTTGAAAATTTAACCACTTGTTATTTCTAGTATAATATATTTGTCCAATAAATATCATTTTGTTATCAGCATTTCTTCCTGGTGTAGCAATTTTAATGGCCAGTAGTATATATTACAAGTTCTGATTGTAAAAAAATTACTCATCACAAAGGGCGATCGTTTTTAATGAACCTCAAATTTATGAACACTCACGATTTTATGTCCTGATAACTGCTTCTAAATATGAATTCAATAATTTTAATTTTCTTTTACGAATTAATTTTTTTTAACCAAATCTATTTTCTTCATGCATTTAACTGTTTGCGCTTTTATTTTTCACCATTTTATTTATTTATTTTTTTTTCGATTTATTTTTAACTTCATGACTGAGAAACTTTTATAAAATGTTCGATATGTGGAGGTAACTGCTGGAATCCCAGAGTTTTGTCAGCAGTTCATGTGTGGGGGGGAGATCCTTCCGTGTTACATAGAGCAATAGCTTCCAATGCAAGCACTTTTACAAGGAGTTTTGTAATTACAGTTTTGTTATACAATTACAGGCACTTTTGCAAGGAACGATCATGGCTTGGGATCCCCGTATGAAATAGAGATTCTACATGCAAAGCACTTGTTGATCTATGCTTGAAATGATTTTGCTTAAAAAATGGTATCCGAGTCATTTTGACGTACAGGCTTTATGAAAGAAACCACCGTAGCAGAAGAAAGTCTAACACATCTTGTGTGATGACGTCATCATGTGTGTATGTTTGTGAACGTAGATATAAACGTAATTTTTAAGAAATATCAGATAATTAAATAAAACTGGAAAAGAACTTTCTAATATGAATCAAGAATACAATAACATAGTGCCAATGTTGTGAAACATGATGGATCATTGTAACAATATTAGGGTACATTTTTTTTTTTTTTTTTTTTTTTTTTGGCAAAAATAGTGTGAAATGCTTTCCAACATAAAAAATAGTAAAATGTATTTTAAAAAAATGTAGTTTTGAAACAGGAAAAACTGATCTTTCATCAATAAAATGAAAGTAAGAATTGTTTTGTATAAAAATTTCATTGTTTTGAATGTACTTCTTATATCGTACGTATTTTATTTATAAAAACAGAGCAGTTCACAGCAATCATTTTTCTATTTTTCGAACTTCCGATTTTAAAAATTATTTTACTTGTTCTTGCGAATTCGTAAAAAAACCAGCGTCAATTGTACATATCACTCAAAAAAACTTTTAGGATGATCCATAAATATCGCCTCTGTTCTAAAACAATATGATTTTTAATTAATACAAGCCATCTACCTTGTTGAAATTTCAAAACCATCAGCCATTTATTTCTTCAATTTACAGTAGTTTCCTAAGGCACTACTTTTGGGATTTTAAAAACAATTAAAAAATCTGAATTTCGTGCGTTGATAGCGTAATAGGGAGGACCATTCATGAAAAGCAATGCCTTGTCAAATGTTATTCGAATAAACATTCATTGAGACAAACAGTAGAGAATGGTTTGTCGATAAACATTAATATTGATCAGGGCTTTGTTCTCCCAAATTCGACAGTTGTACCACAAAAAGAGAAAATTAAGCAAAATAGCTTTGACTAACTATAAGTTCAAATTGCTAATGTATTGAAAATATCAGAGATCACTGTATTCACCATTCTGTATTGGTATTTCAGCGTAATAAAAAAGATTCTTCCTAAGGACTAAGGCAATGGATGACACGTAGACCTAAACTTCAATTCATAGTCAAATGAGGGGATAATTTGAGAAATCGGATCAAAGTGTCTAAAAAACACCAAGTTTGCAAGGTTTAGGTTTGTTTACTTGATTCCCTTGAGATAGGTAGGACTACCAATTTACATACGAAAACTAAATAGCGCAGCTGGTGCCTTTGAAGGAAAAATTGCGGACATAAGATGCCGACGAAAAAGAAAGATTATTAATGTTTATCTACCATGTGAATAGCTCCCTACAATTTATGCCTGTCTGTTGTCATGGAAACAAGACAAACTACATTTTAACAGGAACCTGAAGAAAGGCATCAATCAACTTTCCCTTATCAATTACTTTGGACGCCGCAGTTGGACTACCTACTCGAGTAAGACTTAAAGTATCCACTGTTATCAAATAAATACTTTGGAGGAAAAAAAAAAAAACATGAGATTTATGAAAATTAATTTTTATAACACATAGATTCCTATTTGAATTGTACAGCTTTCTTTACTATAGCAATCGCCACAAAGCAGAATACTTGGCAGAAGCTATTTTTGTGGTAAACAGACAATATAAGCACAATGCTTCGTCTAACAAGTCCATAATGGCATATATGTTCCAAATCCCAGAGTATTTCGTTGATCTGAATGAAATGAAATCTGTTTGTATACGTAAGAGAAAAAGATTTGGCTGCAATCATATACTACTGTAATAGACCTTCAAATTCACTTAAAAATAGCAAGATCCAAGGCTTTTCTAGAAACCAGGAACAACCTACTCTGTAAAATTCACAAGACCTATTAAAATATTTTTTTTACACAAAGTGATTATCGAAACTAGTCAACTTTAAGGTTATATAAAAAAAAAGAAATAAAAATATTAGAAAAACATTTTGGAATGAATGTATCATTCTATATCAAGGAGTCTATGCTGATAATAAATGTCGAATTTTGACTAAATGTTGTAGTCACCCTACAAACATTTCAAGTAATGTGGACTGTATTATGTTTAAAAATAATCCACCATATTCTAAACTTATTTAAAATTTCAAAGACAATTTTTAAACGAGTTGATAGAAATGTTCGTTTTAAAATCTCTACTGTCTCAGACTTAATTGCCAGATTCTAAATTAGGCATGAAAATTAATTGCATTTTATTCCCAACAGTAGCTTAAGTAAGCCGAGCGTACGAAAAAGACTTAAAAAAATTTTCTGTAAAAATATTTGCCATATACATGTATTGTTTGTAGTCCAAGATTCGAAACTTAAAAATGTCTGCGGGATCACCCCCAGGCAAATAAAAATGTTAAAATGTAGCGAAATAAATAACTATAATTCTGTTTACGATGTAAAAGTTTTCAATATGAACAAATAATATTAGGCTATATTTCAATGTAATCAAGAGTATAGTAACATCTATAGTATAAGGAAAGATAACTATATTATTCCGTTGCCATTCAAAATTTATTCTTACATGAGGTTTTGTAGGTATAATAATTTTTACTTTAATGTATTGAAATTTAAGAACTTAAGAAAGCAAACAATTGAACTGAAAGCTAGCTCGAACTCCCCATAATGAAGTCACTTCAACGATCGGAAGTGTGTAAACTCAATATTCTTCGTTCTTTATTTTTAATTTATATAATTGTTACAAATCCCTTATGATGAAATTTTTTAGGCTTTAATCCAAAGAAACATTATTTAAATTTTTGCTCAAATTTCTATCAGTCTCGTTCTAAGTATTTTTTTTACAAGACTTTTTTTTAAAAAACAAAATTACCCTCGTTGTTTGTTTTGCAAATCTATATATTTCCTTTAACTGCAAAAATATTTTGATGACCAATTCTAAACATTACAAGCAAGAATATATTACACTGATTTTTTTTCTTTATTTAAAATGTTTTTGTTTAATTATTTTAATTTACAGTGATAGAAATCGTTACTCAGGACTGAAGTGTAAGTGTACTTTTAATATATAAAAATAATTAAATCAAATAATAAATTAATAATAAATTAAATCAAAAATTAGGAATAAATTATCAGATTTGTTTTTTATTCAGTGTTTTATGATATTTAAGGTAGTATTAGAGTAATGAAAATAGAGTCATTACTTAGCAACTTTATTAATTTTTACCTTGCAAAATTATCTTTCAAGGTTATATGTAATTATGCTGGAGGATATATTAACATAATTCTCCAGCTCATTCCAGACGAGAGTAAAAATACCTACCTTAGCACGTTCACTACCACAAGCATCAATATTTTCATTGAGCCCTGAAAATCATCCATCACAATATACTTTTTGTGATATCAGTAATATAAAAGCGTCAGGACTAATATATTTTGAACCGTGTTTGATTTCAACTTCATGTAGGGGAAATGTATATATTCATATCCGTGAAGAGAAATTGGATTTTAGTTGATAAATTTTATAAAAACCATTATATTCGAATCAAATCCAGATTACTCACATTTTAAATCAGCTTAGCAATCACCTACCTTAATTATAAATTTAATTTTGATTACATGCAGTGAATTATAGGAAAAGCATAAAATAATTGTTATGTACAATATTCGAATTAAGGAAAGTGTTAAAAAATCGTTTGAATATCATTCAAAATATACACTAGTTTCGAAGTTGAAATCATATTATCGTCTGCCTCCTGTTCAAAGAGCTGATGAAACAGCTGTTCATCCCCGCGAGGAGCGGAAATGCGATATTCGTCACACATGCAGAATAACGAGCGGACAATGATCGTTTGCTTTCGTTGCCAGGGGTTGTCATGGTTCTGCTCACACGTGGTCTCCTTTTGTTTTGCTCTTCCAAATTATATTCAATTCGCTGCTTCATCAGAAGAAATATTAATTCTTTACACTGAACTATGTAACTTCTTTCTTTTTTTTTTTTTTTTTAAATTAGTCTTTTATAATTATTTAAATTACGATTAACAATTTGTTCTGATCTAAAAATATTGAGACAAATAATCCGCATTATCAATGCAGCACATATAGAACTATTATTTTTACTTGTTGATTTAACTTTATTCAGATTATATTAAACATTTGAGGGTTTTTATATTTGAGTATCCTATGATCTCAAAAGTTTTCAATTTATAAATTGTGGATCCACTATAATTGATCAGTTTACATTTCAAGTTATTAACTCATGTTATTTTTATTGACAGTTTTGATAATTAAAATATAGAACAGAAAAAATTTGTTTTGTAGGATTTCTTAGCCTTGAGATACTTAAATCCTTTTTAGTTTGTTATTTAATGTTATATTTAACGTTTACTTTGCCTAAACATGTTGGCTATTAACTAACATTAAGAAAAATGGTCTTAAATTAGGATTACAATAGAATCTTTCAACTATTCGCAGGACCTTATAAATTAGAAAGAAAGCCAACACATTCCACTTATGTCATAAAGGAATAAAGTATTTATTGATATTAATGATACATTTTATCTTATAAACTAGTTCTGTAACAATGCTGTTTCCGTAATATTAGGCTTGTTATTGCTAAAATGTGGTATGTCTAGATAAAGTGCAAAAATACTAATTAAGACATCTTAAAATATTTAGTTCTTTTTAATTGAAAGTTTTAAGATATTGAAATACAATTCATAAAAACTGGCATATTACTATATAAATGGTCATTATTGGATTTTACTCAAAACACTGTATACTCTTTGGCAAAATATATATATATTTATATAAAATATATCCCAAATAACTAAATAACGTGAACCAAACCACAGTGTTACACATTATAAACGTTTCATTTAACTTTTATTACTATTGAAACACTTTGAGGAAATGTCAAAAATAAAAATCATCAGTAAAATGTCAGAGAAAAAAATAGAATGTTAACATTTAAGTACGTAAATCACATGCGCACACACAGAAGAGTGCACTGTTCAGATGATTTTTTCCAGAAAAATCCAAAATAGATTTGTTCACAATACATTTAAAAACTTGAATAATAAAATATATATGCTGGGAATCGATTACTTGAGAGCATGGAACCTTGGTACGTAATGAGTAAAATGCCTCTTTGTACACACTAAGAACAGATTACAACCCTCTTTGAAAAGACATGAACACTTTTTTGAGCAGATTTTAAAGAGAGTTGTGGCAAATGAAGAAAACACATGAGATACAAGCGCGGATAAAACTTCAGATCTTCCAGAATACATAGTAACATTCATACAGATAAAAATTTACTTTGCAGATGGCTTTATATGGATGCAACACATTCAATAAAACACGATGTGCGAGTGGCAAAAGTGTCAAAAAAGAATTAACACTCGTATTTATACAAATATAATAATAAGCACCTAAAGATTGCTTTTCCTCAAATTTCCTTTATACACAACTTGCCAATATTTAAACTCCATAATAATAATTTGCACTCAAAATAACTCAGGTACCATACATTTCTTTCCACATAGTTTCCTTTTATATTAAATAATCAATATAATTTCTTTAATCTTTTTTTTTAATAAGATACTGTACACATTACTAACTGCAATCACTACAGCTCGTTCTTTAAATATAAACTCGATAAGCTTTCATATAGACTTTAAAAAAAGTTTACAAGTCTTTAGATAAAATTAATAAAAACATAACACAAAAAGAAATTAAGAATTTAAAAAACAATATAAAAACCCTGATAAAACACTGAATAATTTTGGAGAACAAATATACTATATATAAATAAAAATCCCAAGGAACAGAAATAAAAGTATGTTTAGCATCTTATCACAGCACATACTCAAAATACTGTATTTATACATAAGTTTTATATAAGAGCTCCTATTTACAAAGCCATAGTTAAACTTTCTTCAGATTATTCAACAGCTGATTAATAATCTCAATTTGGCATCAATTTCTCAGTCATAATTTTTTTTTTTACTTAGAATTAAAAGTTTCTCTTTCAAATTCAATCAACAAGATATATAATGGACCCAATGCACGAAAGCTATGAGAGGCTATTGAGTTTATTGCTCGCTTATTATTAGCTGCATAGCAGACAATTATTCGATGTTAAGTCAAATTAGAAATACTTTGACGTTACCTCCCCTGTACCACGAAGCCTCATTAATTTATGATAAAAATGTCAATTTGATTCCTCTTATAAGAGGTATGTGCCTGTAAATATGTATTAAGAGTTAAAATCTAAATGTTAAAGTACAAATGCATTATATTAGAGGAAGACTGATTACAGATTCTTATCCCTTCACTTCATCAGCAGGCTTCATGACATAGCAGCTGAGAATCTATGGTTTAGCCGTTAAAAATTCTCATTTTAAATATTTAAGTACATTAAGCTCAGAGTTTAGGATTATCAAACTACCTTTAAGCGCAGCTCGCCTACCTTTCGACAATCCGAGTTGCTAGGTCATGACTGATGCTTACTGCAATAGCAGCTAACTCATCTGACCAAAATTGAATCTGATATTTGTTAAAAACGAAAGCAGAACAAAGGGAGGGTTTGAACGCACTCAAAACTAGATTACTGTCAATATGGTCCCATCAGATAATTAAAACATTTCTTGGCAATAAATTTTTCATAGCTTCCATCACATTAGACTCTTAATAAAAACTAAAACCTTCAGTAATTTTTTTCTTTTGGATTCCTATACAAATTTTTTTTGATTCATTTATACATTATGACTGAATAAAATATAAATGCATTTATAAAAAAAGAACCAATCTTATTTTTGACACTCGCACACCTTTCACTATATATAACATTAAAAACACAAAAATCATTAGCATTCTATAGACTAATATACAAGGGAAAAATTATAAACCATATTTAGCTACACAACTAATGGCATATAATACAGCATGTCCCCGATAAGGCAACATTATATAGCACTGTTTACAAAGAGTAGCAATACTGATATTGTAAAATTGTGAGCAGTTATTACATACTTTAGTGCCTTTCGGACTGGTCACTAACAAACATGGGCGTTCATCTTCTTGGACCTCAATGAGATCCTACAGCAAGCAGATGTGCTATAAATAGCAAAACTTTTACCACACTGCAAAGACTATCATTTTCCTTAAATGCACCAAGTAATGCAGATTGTTGACATTAAGTCAGAAATTGCATACAAGTTTGGAACCTTTCTTAAGTATCCTGTTTAAAAAAAGCTCCAAGATTCGATCTACTTACTTATTGCGCACAGGGGATATACAAGACAGCAGTAACAATAATCACAAATCACTTTATATATAATTTTAGTTTTAAGATTACATAAAGCTACTCATAAAGTAACATAACAAATGAGAAAATAACTGTATTCTGTCTCATAACAAAAAAGAAAAACATTATAATACACATTTAGAAAATAAAAGTCTGGAAGACTACAATTAAAAATATAATTATTTAACACTTTGCACATAAAAATTTAAAGGCAGAAAAATAGACAATATAAATTCTGAATTAAATATATCAGCCTTGCCGGCCTTAAAATAAAAAACAGTACTCTAATTAAAACTTTTCTACATATACAGAAAAACTACATAAATATATTAAAATAGGAATACTAAACAATATTAAAAATAGCAATTATTTAACCTCTTTAATCTTGTGCAAATTGTTATTTCCTTGGCTGCATGGAAAGTTTAAAACTGTCACAAATCACAAGAATTCCAGATGCAGCAACAAGGATGGTGATAACTGACTATAAAATTCGTAAAGATAAAATATTCCTGAAACAAGCTCCAGGACTCTAAGATATTCATTTCAAATGGCAACCAAATTATTTTATGTGCAAATATTACATTCACATGACAATTAAAACTACATATTTTAAAAAGTCCATATATGGAATATACACCTGAATAAGTAGCTTCAGTTTTTCTTAAAGTTCTTAAATACAAATTAGACATCAAAGAATATAATCTTTTATAATTATTTTAATACTCCTCATATAGTCAAGATTGTGATGCAGCAAAATACACAGCTCTTGCTCTACTTATATATAAGTTAACGCCACTTGTCACAGAATGGATATACACCTAAGTTTGTTTTTACACGGTCTTTTTGTACGCGGTTTTGAAATAACACGGTTTGAAAATTGAATATTTTTAATTTTTTTACACGATTTTATTCCATTTAGCACGATTTGAAATTTTATGTACTTAAGTTTTTTTTGTCAAATTTAATTTTTGCGAAGTATGTTCATATCACAAAAAAGTATTTATGAAAGAAAAAAGTCTGAAACCATCGATAGTTTGCGAACACTAGCTTAAAGATTTAAGTGAATTCCCCTTTAGCGCGTACAAACATTACCTTCAAATAGCAGAAAGCCTGACTACCACGTGACCAAATGGCTGTGACGTTGCAACCGCAGGCTATCGCTTTCTAAGTGACGCTTGAACAGAGACTTGTTACTGTGTTGTTTACCATTAACTAATCACTCATTTTCGACATATTTTTCAAAATATATTGTTTTTATTCCGTACAATATTCAAGAACATGCCTTATAAATGTTGTGTAACTGCCTGTAAAGGCAACTATGATAATAGACCCTCTATTTCGATTCCCACGTGAAGGTTTAAAACACCAATGGATTCGCGCAATGTCGAGAGTAAACTATGGAAGTGACCAAACATTCCAGGGTAAGTAAATTAATTTTATTTATTGTTTCATTTGCATCATGTTTAGCTAGTTATTTTAATTTTGATTTTTTTTAATAACATTAACAGTTATAGAAAACTTCGAATGAAATCAAAAGTGAATTCCTATGGAATTTTTTTAAAATTTATTACTCATTAAATTCATATTGTTCATATATAAATTTTCATAGAAAAGTAAAATAATTATTAATTTTTCGATGTAACAATAAAATGCGTAGGGGTAAAAGAGAACTATAATAATACTAAACTCTAAGCTATTTCGAAATAAATTTCAGAATGATCTTAATGTTGTTGTTTCGATAATCTATTAGTAGAAAAGAAAACACTGAGATTTCTTATCATATCATATCAAATAGAAAATGTATCAAATAGAAATTAGTAAAGAAGACTTACTTCTTTGTTTCATGTATATCAGCTTTCTTATATTTAAATTTTACTTCTAGGTGTGTGAACTGCATTTTAAACCAACTGATATATTGAGAAGCTTTTGATGAAAAAAAATGGTAAAAAAATAATTGTTAACCTACAAAATCCAAAATTGCATCCTGTACCGTGTGTCTTCAAAGGATGCCCCAGTTATTTAACAAACGAAATATGTCATCGAGAGGATCCTTCAACTAAACAGCAAAGATTAGAAAATATACAACTGAGTGAAGCAATTGCTCAAAGTAAAAAGAGTGATTAAGAACACAAACAAGTATTATTTTGCGAATTTAGAAGAAATGAAAAAATGCTTGAAAATTGTAGACATTCCGGATTTTTGGAGTGTAGTCAATAAAAAAAGTAATTTTATGTTTGTGAATATTGATTGTAATCCATATCCAAATTTGTGTGCTTCTGTAGTTATTGCTGAAAATTTGACTATAAATGGTTTTATTAAAAATGTGCCAATAACAAAAGTAAATATTCTTTACCATTTCATATTAATGTTATTGATCTTAGTAATATACTACAAAATATAAAGCAAATTAAATTAAATGAAAATTATGAAGATCATGAAATAGATTTATTTGACTTAATTGATAATACATCCTTTTTGTCAGAAAAGACTCTAAATAAACTGCAGAAAGATGTTTTATATTTTGTAAAGGAACAAATTTCTTTACTTCTAACTAAATAACAATTTATTGTTATTTAGTTATAAGTAAATTGTTATCTATTGAATATGAAAAGGAATTTCTTAAATGTTCTAATCATAGATCATATGCATTTTCAATAATTAGAACGATTCTAAATGAATCTGAAATATACCTTCCTTTTGAAAAATGTGAAAATGGACATGCTGCTGAAGAAATAAAATTGTTCATTGTCAAATCGTGCATAAATATATTCCTTAAAAATTATTGCACAAAAACCAATTACTCTAGATTAATGTTCTATTTAAAAAAAAAAACTTCAAACTTTTCATAATTCTTAAAAAAATTACTTTTTAATGAAATTTGAAATAGAAATTGTATCCAATATTTTTATTTCCTTTTAAAACTAAAATCATTTTGAAAATAGATTTCAGTATATTCAAATAGTTATTTTTATCCATTATTATGAATGCATCAAAATAAATTGAATAAAAATGTAGTAATTATGTATATAGTTTAACTTTGTTCTAAAGTATGTAAATAATTTATTTGTGTTGTAATATTCAAAATTATATAGGTAAATTTTGTTTATATATATATATATTAATTTTAGTCATTGTATGCATAAGATTTCAAATTGCCAAACTTGCATTATTTTTTAAAGAAAATGTTTATGTGAATATTTCTTTTTCAAACTAAATTTATGCATTATTTTTGAAGAAATATAAAGAAAGTATGATTCTAATAAATTATATTTTATTTTTCTGATTGTCTTTTCTTCTTCAACCACACAAAATTATCATCCATTAAATGCATTAAATATTTAAATATCATACGCAAAGGAATATATTTTGCTAATAAATTAATCATGTATATTGCATTTAATAAATTTTAAAGAAATATTTTCAATTCATAATAGATTATGTTGCTATTTATTATTTTAGAATAAACTAACACCCAAAATGTTTTGCTTGAATTTTAAAAAAATGCACAGGAATGATTAATTATGTATAAATATAATTTTCATAAAAATAATTCTATTATTAGATTTAGCACATTAATAATCACCAGATATATATTTCCATTGAAAGTACACCAAAGAAAATTTAATATTGAATAAAATTTCATTGACTAGATTTTATAGAAAGTTTTCATTCAAAGTTATACTTAAATAAGTTTTTACATATAGTTGCTATTAATTTTTTATTATTCTATGTGGAAACAATATCAATATTAATTTAAAAATAATATAGTAATTGATTGCGAGGGATTTTTTAAACATAAAAACAGTTCCTTCGGAATATTTTAATCGTGAACGAAGGCGGTTGATTGCAGCCATCGGTTGATGACGTCACAAGAGAGTGTTCAGGCTTTCTTAGCTATAGAGGGTGATGGTACAAACAAGTAGGGGAATTCCCTTTATGTGCATACAATAAAATTTACTGGTCAGAGCAATTGAAACATGTTAATATTTTGTGAACTGTCAATGCAATAAGACGTGTTTGGTAAAGAAATTTTTTGCAGGCAAATTTGATTTTCCATTAAATTTAATTTTAACGCATTAAGATAAAAGGTAAGCCAAAAAATATTTTGTATTTATTCAGTTATTTATGTTTTTTAATTTTGTTAAATATTTTATGTATCCCTAAAAGGAAATGTCAGATATAAAACTAAAACGGAAGGCAATTTCTTTGGAAAAATTGAATAACCTATTCTTTTCGTTCACAACATAGTTTTTTAGTTCCTGAACTTGCCATACATTTAATTTATATTACTTTTAAGATTAGAGTGCATATCTTTTTTATCATTAATTACTATGCTTGTGAAAATAAGCATTATATATTTGATTTAATAAAATAAACATGAATTCTTGTTCTTAAAAATTCTTGTTTTTCACTAATTTTAATAGGTTTTAGAGATTAGGAACAAATCACCCATTTTTGTATAAAATCAATGTCTTTTTTTACACGTTTTTTTTTTTTTTTTTTTTTTTTTTTTTTTACACGGCTTCTTCTGGAACCAATAAAAACAGACTTAGGTGTAGATATATATAATATATGTATTTATATATGGAATTAATGATAGGGACCAAGTCAGTGACTATGGGCATGGAGACAACACACTCACACACAAAGTGAAGTCAAAAACAAACAAAAATCCATTTTAAAAAAGATGAGAATGCAAAATCGTTTGGCACTGGCCCAATTGCCAGGACATGATATATTTGTAAGCTGCCTTCAGTTGTAGATGCGAATGGCCTGCGTGCAAGTCTGTTTGCACATGGGGCATTCCTTCTCATTGCTGTTGCAGAGCCTGTTGGCACACTCCATGCAGAACAAGTTGTGGCCACAGGGCACAAGAGCTGCAACTATCTCGCTTTCATAACAGCAGATGCAATCGCGCTTGGGCTTCTTACCTGGAGCAAGGTTTTCGATGGGGCTGCTCGATGAGCTTGTGCATTTGGTTACAGCGGCAGACAATCCAGATGACAGGCTGACAGGAGCTGTGCTGCTGGCCATATTACTGAAAGAAGATATTGAGAATGTATTGCCCAGGTTAGCAAGAATGTCCGTCACGCCAGGTGAGACAGGATCACTATGTATCCGCCTAGCTGGAGGGTGATCAGACAACACAAGTTCTGAGAGGGCACCAGTAAGGCTGTTACTTCTCTGAGACATGTCAGACAAGCCACCACTGCTTCCTCCAATAGATGTTGAGCCACCAAACAAAGAAATTCCACTGTCTGTTAAAGTGGAGGATGTGCCACAGTCAGGCCAAGATGGAGAGCACCTGGGAGGTCCACCTGGAGCTGCCTCAAAAGTTGGAGAACAGAATCCATCATCCATATCATACATGCTGGTGAATCCATTGTTAAAGCCACCAAAGCCACTATTGAAAACATCATTTTGCTTTGCATTTCTACTAGATGTGGTTGAATAGCTGAAAATATTATCCACAGTTTGGAGATCAAAAGTATTATTGCTGTCACGTGGGAATGAGTAAGTGTAGCTGTTGCTCAGATCATTTTTAAAGAAAGGAGTATTTATGGCATTGAGGTTGTTTGTATAAGAATCCAAGTTAGAGTTGAAATCTTCTTCTACAGAATCCATTGATCCACCAGTACGCATAGCAATATGGGATTCTATTTCTTTGCGTGCTGCTTCAACATTATCTGGCATACCAGTGACTTCAAAGATAGGCTCTTTTTCTCTGCTTGGTGTGACAATATATGTGCTGGTCTGCTGTTGGATTCGTTTGATTGTTGCACCTTTGGGACCTACTACCAAACCTACAACACGATATGGAACCCTAACGGAGATTGTCGTCTGACCTGGTAGGGCTGAATTCGGTCCAGGCATGGGAGCGCCATTTGCATTACTTTTTCGTTGAGCTCTGATTTGGCTGAAATGGTCAGCAGCAGATTGGATTTCACGCTTAGCAGAACTGACATCCTCTTTTCTGCCTGTTACAACAAATACAGGCTCTTCTCCACGAACAGGGGTTTTGATATAAGTATTTGTTTTTGCTCTTAGAGCTTTGATCTTGCAGCCTGAAAGAAAAGATGTTCAAATTTCAATTTACAACTCTAATTAGCTGTATAAAATTAAATCATTGAGAAAGCAATATTAAAATATGTACACACAGTTATATGTTAACAATTTAAAACATTCCTTTATATGTAATCCATAACTGCCAATTTACTGATAAAATATTATCAAAATTTCAATATTAATCCTCTAGTTTTAAACGAGTCGTACATTTTAATATACAATATAAAATTGTAAGAAAATAATTGAACCTTTGATCATCTATGAAAAAAATTATCGTTAAATGTTAGTTTGGTCACTGCACTCACATTTTGTTTTTGCTTTTAGCGGTTGAAAGCAATAAGTGTATGATTAGGAAATACGACAAAATAAGCTATGCTTGAATAAAAATACAAGACATTTATTCATTATTCCCCTTATTTAGAAAATACATAAGTAGCTTTTAGATATTTAGAACTATTATTAATACTTTTAAAGAGTAATTTCTTGATTTAAACACATTAGTCTGCAGATAAGGTAAGTCAATAATTGCAGTAATTATTTACAAATACAAGTTTTATAGTTAAATTCCATTATTAGCAACTTAAAACATGATTTCTTGGGAAGATTCTTTTATTGACTTCTTCAAATAAATGAGGATTAAACTTACATAATCTTAATTTTAAAAATAAAACCAATGTCAAATGGATTTAATAATTTTTCTACACTTAAATATTGGTTTTGTACTCAGCTTTTCTGCACAAGAACGATAAAAAGTTCACAAACCAATCCAAACAATACAGCGGGATTCCATCTCACAAAACCCAGTTAATCGAAATCATGAACGCTAACTACGTCGTTGTCAGGTCGGTTCCATTACCATTGGAGCAACTTACAAAAAATCAAATTCATAATAGAAACTAAAAATTATTTAAAAAATACCACTTAAACGATCTCGGTAACTGCCATAATGCTTAAATAACAAAAGTAGAAATGAACGATAATAGATTCGGAATTCTTCAGTATTTTCATTGAATAGATAATCATATGCTACTTAGATAGTTAAATAACAAGTATTTCCAAAATTTTCAGATTAGTTAAAAAGAAAAGTACGAACATCATCGATGTTCCGATAAATTTGAGAACTCGAATTTTAGCTAGTAGAAATCTGGGAGTTCACTTATCTGAATCGATCGAAAATACAGATCAAAATTGGAAAATATGTTGAGGGAATCTTTTCAAATTCCAAGTTAGCAAAAGAGTATATTTTAATCTTCTTTTAAGCATAAATCTTCCTAACAATCGTAAATTGTTTGCACTTACAGCTCGAAACACTAAGTTTCAGTCTTCTTTCGGACATGGGTATAAAAATACTGTAAGCTAATGTTTTTAAGAATTTACGAAAAAACCTTAGAAATGCATATTTTAAGTTGTTCATGTCAAGAAGGATTCTAATTGCGATTTTATAACTTTCATAATTTGGAATCTTACGGAAAATCCCTTGAACGAAATTTTTGCGCGTCAAGTTCAAGAATATTGTGTGCGCAGTAATTTTAAGTTATTACAGCACTTTAAAGTATTTTTATTTAACGTTTGATTTCTCAGAAAACATTAGTGGTTAAAAGCTTAGTTTTTAAGAAAAACTTGATGCTTCTACTCTCTTCAGTTTTTTTAATATATCAATTTTAGGCCATTTATATTGTGTTCTTAGCACTAGAGAGTTATAAATTTTCTTAGTAAACTATAAAAATATCGACATAAAATATCACATCTGAAGTTCTGACATCGGTAATTTTGTCAGTCATAATCATAAGTAAATGCAAACTTTGCTTCTATAGAAGTAAATTCCAAGGTTTTTAACAAATGTGCGTTTGTTAATATTAATCTATATGATAAGTTAGAAAATATTCTATAACTTTTGTCAAAAATTATATTTTCTTAATCAACATCTAACAGTTGTACAACCAATTGTGTTTCTTGGTTGGTATAAATGATTATGTAATTTAACCTCCATATAACCATTTTTTAAACAGATTCCCATACGAAAGCGTTGATTGTAAACCAATTTTGCCCAAACTTTCATTTTACGCTACATAACTCACTTATAAAAATGAAAAGTTCAGCCTTTTCATTAACTCGACGATTTGTTTATTTTAAATTAAGATTCAAAACGTTACGGGAAAAAAAATAGATATGACGAATAAATAAATGCTTCATATAAAATCTAATGCCAAGTCTAAGTGCAAATAAAGTCTTAACAGCAACTTACAAGCTTAAGAATAAAATGAAGTATCAGAATGATCGCCGTACGACGCGGCGATCTTTTTAAAAACTAAAACAAAAGTTTCCCCATCTAAGGAAAAATAAGCAATCAATGCAGCGATTTAAAAAATTGAATGACATTACGTTTAAATGAGCTTATCTACTTGAAACATCGTTTTTTACTTCAGCATGATAAAATTTTGTACAAAAATACTAAATTTGTGTAATGACAGCTTTCATAACTCCAGAAACGGCATGCTTTATGACAAGTTAAAAACTTCCCTAAGGAGAAAAATCATCCAATTCTAACTTTGTTAGGTTTGAATGAAAAGCAATATAGTACTTTCTATCTTCATTTTGAAGAATCAAGTATTCTTATGGAAATAAACTAGCCCACCACGATAATGCAAAGGAAATTTTATAATGATGTTCTGAAATACCAAAATTAAAAATACAACTCTCAAATGGGATAAGTTTTAATTGGTTATATTTCAAGCATGATAAAAATATTAGGCATTCATTCCTTCTAACTCTTAAAACGTAGACAAAAATGTAACTGAAGGAATTAAATAGGGAGTAAAATAGCTTTGGGAATTTGTATCAGTTAATATAAATGAAAACTGCAAAAATGTATCTTTGAATTCTCTTATGGATGGACCAGTTTCAACTAAATCTCAGTATTTTCACTTTAAATAAAAGGAAATAAAATTAAGGTAAAAAGAGGTCTGAATTATAGATATTAGTTCATTTTAAATATATACTTTCATTGAATCAATCAATTAAACTGAAAATTTTTTTCCACCTAGAGACTAGATTGACCCTCAGATGCTTTTTGAATTAGATAAAATTCTGAACTTGCAATTTTTATTTCAAAATTACAATAAAACTTCAAATTCATATAAAATTATTTCACCAATATACTCACACAATTACCAAAAACATCTTCCAATGCATGATTTTATTGACTATTAAAAGTTATTTTTTTAACTTTTTTTTATATTTCAAATGGCAGATTAGAAGACAACTCTAGTAAGAAATACATTAAAAACTAGAACATTGAACAAAAGTAACATGAACCCAGATAAATCTATGAATTGTCAACTTGAAAAGAATATCTGAATAATATTAATTTTATTACTCTCAAAATATTTTAAAACTTATTTGTACAAAATTAGACTACACAGGATAAGTTTAATATATAAGTACTTCATAGTTAAAAAACATTTATACATCACATAAGAAATAATGAAATTGCAACTATTTTAAATAAAAAATTCGGCAATTTCTCAATTCCAAAAATCTTTACATATATTGTTTCCAATACAGTGATTCAAAATTGAGGTTACTAAAATTTACGTAATACTAAAGTTAATGACTACTTGTTTTTACAAATTTTCTTTTTAAAAAATTATCAAACTTGCATTAAATTATAACAGCAATTTTTCGATTAGCGTCCTTTTGATTGTTCTGAAATAACAATTGAATGAAATACATAACTTTTTAAATTTAATGTAATACAATTTATACGCAACTATTGTGTACATTTAATAGTTTAGAAATTAAATTGAGAACTCAATTGAAAAAATTGCATTATATAATGCGCTTTTCACTTCCGCTCGCTTAAATGCGATTTCCTAAACGTAAAGCTGCTACATAAGGCGATCAAAGAATCGAATTTCCCGGAAATTTATCATTAAGTTGATCTTTAATGGCGGAAGATTTAAAAAAGAAAACCAATTTCTACGAGTTATCTTTGCGGGAAACTATCAAGATCTCAAGGAACATAAGTGCATCTAAAAATCTTCCCTGGTACAATATAACAAAATTTAGTTTTTGTATTAAATGTCCTTAAAAATATTAATTTATTTCAAGAATCAACCAAACGATTCATGAAATGGTAAGGAAAATTGGTTCTATTTTTTTTAGAACTTACGATTACGTCATAAGATTAACTGAATCTTGTTTTATTGCAAGTCATTTCATGCTTTATTAATTAAATTGGCATTTAAATAAATTGAGAGTATAAAATACATAAAAATATTACAATTGATTTTAGGGTATTTAAATCAATACTAATGTCAAATATTAGAAAAATTACAAATTCTTTAACTGCAACTGATAATAGAAATTTTCAATATACAATCAAAATTTTATAAACATTAAGAGTAATACATGCAACATTATACAAAAATATATAAATATTACATTTATTAAAATTCATACTATTTCTGTAAAAACGAAACAGTAGGTACAAAATTAAACAAAATACGAAATTTTAAAGGGTTAATTCTTTAACAAATATTTTAGTTCATACAGATAACCAATTTCAAATTGTTACGCATAACGTAGAATTTAAGAGAATGAATAACAAATAAGGAATAAACTAGTAAAGTATCTGGTTCTTATTAGGTTTCAAAGAAAATATAAACAAAACGACTTATTTTTTCTATATTACGATTAATACGTACTATAAATGTTTGAAAAGTTACTTTTGCATCAAAGGACTAATTAACAAACACAGTGGTTCACGCTATTTTATCAATCCTGAATTCATACAGTAATTGCAAAATTTACGCAAGATATGTTTATTTAAGTATTCAGTAATTGAAAATAGTTTTATTCTATGTTCACACATACATACATACATAAAACTGAATACGTTTGAAGAATAAAAAATAGAACATTTCATGATTTACAAGTTACGTGTAATAGCTTTGTGTTACACTATTTTATACAATACATAAAATTAATGTAGGTGTCAAAATTTAACTACTGTCAAATAAAACAGAAGCTTTTTTTCTTAATATAATCTCTAACCGAAGGTCTGTCGAGCAACATTTACGGTCATAAAATCGATATCCGCGGCGCCAGCCTTTCTGCAAATTAGCCCAGAAAAACTTATGCTAGTTTTGACGTAACTATTATCCCACACTATCTTTCCAACAGAGATGAGAGTGCGTAAAACTCAAGGGCAGCGACGGCAGCAGCGGATGTGAACCCAAACAAAAGATCAACTGGCAGAGAGAGAGAACAAAGAACTCGTTTTCTATATCAGGCGAAAAGTTAGAACAAAGTGTTTATTACTTACCCTGTCTACCAACAATTTCAGCAACATGTTCTGAACTAGGGACGGGTACACATTCCGTCGTATTTTGGCTTTTCTTGTTCCTTGGCTCGCCATCATAGCCATTGGTCATACAATCATTGTCGTTGTTTAAAAGCATGCCCAAAGCGCATATAGTATTATAACTATAATCCGGAACTTTTATTTGATGATTCTCCACCAAATCCCTACTACGTTCCATTTCGCTGGAAAACAGACTAGCCGGCATCACAGGACGTGTATGAGTATAAAACAGAGAGAAAGCGGTATAAAAATAAAATACTAAGTTCTCTTAATCTTGGAGCACTGAATGGTTATTGCGAACTGATAGAACTAGCTACTCGCACCATCGAAACCTTGCGCCGCACAAGCACAGCGCCAAAATGTGAGAGTCGAAAATATCTCCTCGCCAGCCCGGGCTATACGAAACCTGTGCGTCAGCCGGGTGCGTCAGTCACATGACATTGCGAGCACTGCTGATTGGTTAAGAGGCGGAGCCACGAAGCCGCAAAGCAATGGAGGACTTTGATTGACAGTATTTCCCAGCTTAGAATGCATAAGAATAGAAATGGGGAGAAATATAAAAAAAAAATTTCTCTGTGTGTGATACAAATCGAGTTGCCTAGTAAAAAAAAGATGAATGAGTAATATCAAAACCATATTTTGAGGTTTGTTAAAACACAATCAGTTAAACTGAAAATGTTAAAGTAGCGGAACATTGTAACTTCGATCATGGTTTTTCCGAGCAGTCATCTGAGGTTTGTATGTATTGGCGGGAAATCTTGGCGCGCTTCACAACCATCGAACAAAGAAAATGACTTTATCAATATTATTGTGGACAAGTTATCTAAAATTTTTGTCACTGCTGAATTACATGTCCAAATATTATCTCTAAGCTTTTTATATATTCAATATAGATTAATCCTACAAATTTTTGACACTCTCTTTTTGGTATACATAATTTGATTTTATGTAGTGAATAATAGAATGTCCAAATTTTACTTTTATTTAAATAATCGCAATTATCTGTCAACATATTAATAAATTTTATTTTTGTCATATACTTATTGCTAAATTAAATTATTTAAATGGTGTCTTCCAATCTCAGTCACATTTCATTTAATATAGAATCGAACAATACTCAGTATGTTTATTTTATTTGAGCTCATTGTGTTCATTATATTTTTTATATACAGACTATTGTGCTCTTAATATTTCTAGTTACTTAATTTTCTCGTAGGCAGGAATCGAGATTCCTAGTTTAGCTATTCCCAATGTGTTTATTGCATTGTAAGCAACTTTTAAGCATTAATTGCGATGCTCATTATAATTTTGTGCTGCGACCAAGCTTTTCTGAGTGGAAGGTCCCAGGTTCGATGTCAATCACTTTTGAACAACCAGAAATGGTCGTTTATCAAGAGTGTGACTGGGAATTTTTCTGGTTTCCTCTATCGCATCACACCAATACGTTCAACTATGTATGAAAAGTCCTGCAACGAATGGCACTGTAAATGTACAAGTGCATTAGAAGGATAACACTGCATAGTCTTAACATTGTTTTGTGATGTTACTTGAATTTTGAAATGAGCAATGAATATTCATAATGGAAAAACTTTTTTTATTCTTAATTAAAAAAATTTTAGTCCGATATTTTTATTTTATGTTCGCTTGACTATAACCGCTTTTAATATACCACATAAAAATTATAACCGCATAAAATATTTAAAGCATAACTACTTATAATTAATTTGTGTCATTTAATTATTTGGCTGTTATTAATTATCTTTGATATGCAGAGAGAAAGTATGAATTAAGAAAGTTTATTAAATATATAGAAAACTGTAAAGTGTGTGACCAGAGTTGGCATAGTTTTACTTTTCTATGAAATTATAAAATATTGGACAAGTGTTTTAAGAAAACACATTCCAAATAAGAAAGATTTTAAATTTAAAAGAACTATTTACTTCTTGAGATTATCTAACAGTTAAAATTAAATGGAAATAATACACATTGCTGAAAAGAAATGTTATAATTGAATTATGGGAATTTGTATTACGAAAGTGACAACTACATTTTTCGCTCAGGTTCAAGTATCAATGTGTGTGCTTGGGAGTATTCCAGGTTTCTTCGCTTGGAAGGTCACTTTAGGGGAAACCATTTGAACTGCATGCTTTCCGAAAGTTTAACAACTGCCCTCATGCTGTTAGGCTAAACATTAATGATTTTGCTATTTATTCCTTTTAATTCTATTACAAAATGTAAATTATGAACAAATTCATTCCAAAAGTTTTTCTATCTGAATACACACATCTGAAGAGATGACATATTTTGAAAAAAGGCCTAAATTAAATTATTTTAAAATTTTATTTTTCATATAATAAATTAAAGATAATTAGGTTTTAAGAAAAAGTGAATTTAATTTTGCAAATATGTAAAAATGGAAAACATGTAAGACAGAAAACAAATTTTCTATTTTTATATATTATGCGGAGGAATTATTTTTCAAAAAAAATTAAAATATTATATATAAAACTACAATTTGATATAAATTTAAGTTTCGCTTTTTTGAAGACAATTTTTTAAAGACCAAAAATGCCATTTAAAAAACTGGTGCGAATGGTAGAAAAATGTTGATAGGTACGTTATATAACTATTGTTTATTTATAAATAGGGAGAACCACTGAAATCGAAAGTAAAGTGACATTCGTTAACTCTTATCTTCCAATAAAAGAATTATTTCTTTACATTTCAAGTAAATGATCCAAAACAATAAAAGCTAAGCAGTTTTATTGGAAATGTGGATTAAATAGAATAAGTTATAAATTATTTTTGAATGTATACATGGAAGTGAAGAGGGAAACTGTCTCGAAAATAAAATTCGTAGCAGAATTCTAATGTTGACAAAGCAAAACTGCAGGAGCGGAAGCTTTATTTTTATTTTTTATCTTTAAACTCTCCTAAGTTGAAGGCTATGAGTTATTTTTAGAACATCGTTAATCTCAACGATTACATTTTCCTTCCAATGATTTTCTTCATTTAAAAAAATTCATCAACTTAAAAAGCACTAGAAATTTGCTAGTACGTTCATCTTTTTACTTAGGGACTTGTATTTATTCAAGTTAAATATTATTTTAACAATTTAAAAAATGTGATGCCTTGTTCCTTAATCGAGACTTGTATTTTCCGTCTGATCATGCTGGGTTCATATCCCATGCAACTGTCATTACTGTGCATCGGTATTTACTTGTTCAATCGTATCTGAAAATTGTCTCGATAACTTTTTTTGACAGAGGCAATTTCTTCAGTTAAATATGGTATGAGCATATAAATTATTATATAATTAATATTACAATTTTAGTGCCGAAGTTAGAGAATTATAATGAAATATACGATATTTAAAGTATCAGTTAAAAAGCGTTTAAAAAAATCTAAATGTTAATGATTCATGAAAAACGACTTTTAACTCATATTATGTAGCTAATTTTCTTTGAAAAAAATCATTCACGCATTTTTGAATTTTCAAGTAACATTTTATCAATTAATTTTTGAGAATAGTATCTCGTAGTTTATGCCCCCCCCCCCTTTTTTTACATGTTTTTGTTTTATATTTTTCCCCTCATTTCTCTCTCTCAATGTTGCCCATTTTTAAACTTTAGTCAGAAAACGATATAGTTTCTTTTTCATTATTTATTTATAAATAAAATGAAGTGAATTCACTGAAATAATCATATCTCAAGAAATGATTATTTCAAATGCAAATAGTTAATTTTATAATTATTGTGAAGCCTGAAAAAAATATAGAGAAAAGTATAAAAGACATAAAATAATACCCTACAAAATTTCTTTATGAATTAAATTTAAAATTATATAAAGAAATCAAGACATTAGAAATTCGATTCCAAGATTTCAAAATGAAAAAAAAAAATCTTTGCTTTTTTTTCAATTACTTTTATTAGATTTTGAATTTAAAATGTATTTTGAAAAGTACATTAAAGTTATTTTCGGAATTTCAACAAAATTAGTGTCTCACCGGCAGCTTACAAAATTACTCTCCTATGCTATGCAACTTCTCATTTTAAAGTAACACAACATTATTTATTTGTTTTAAATTACATACTAAGAATTAAACATTTTTCTATAGAGTACCTCATAAAATACCTGCAAAAATTAAGTATCACGTAAAAAAAACTGACCAAAAGCGTTTTAATAATTGACATTTTTAAGTTAAAAATTTTTTCGTCCTCCTCCCGAATTATCGTCCTTGAGTTCCAGGGCATCCTTAAAAGTTCTACATTTTAATGCTCTGACACTTTTACAGTTTAGGTGATTTAGTAAGAAAATTGTGCGAATTTTCAGAACTAGTATCCTTAAAATACCCTATTTTAACAAATTAAAATGGTTCGAAATTTTAAAAATCAAAATCAAAATTCTTTCATAGATATATTTATCTGGATGAATCAATATTTAGCTATTATCAATATTTTCATTGTAAATCTAAAATTCTACTTCACAGCTATAAAATATACGTATTTAAATTTGATTCTAGTAATACGAACTAGAATTTATCATCATAAATTCGGGTGTATTTGGTATTTCTGTCTTGCTTTTAAGAGAACATTTGTTAATTTATAAGTGTGATCGTATCTCTTTCTTTACAGTTAGCTTAAAGAGAATAGGAAAGTTCGTTTCTATTCGCGTTGGAATTCTAGAAACTTCAGGATTGGCCCCACCTGCGTGAAATAGTGTAAAGGGGAACCTGGTACGCCATTGTAATTTGTTAATGATGATGTCGGTTTCTTCCCTTGGAAATTCGGTTGCCTGACAGGGTGGTGGAAATGAACGCTCCCGCGAATTCTCAGGAGAATCTCTCTCAACTCTTTGTCCCTTCCTCCCCCCTTTCTTAGGGGATTCCTAGGAACTGCTTTCTAATATTGGAGACGGGGGTGGGAGAAGAGAGGGGAAACATCCCTCCTTTTTAAGAACATCTCCTTCTCCCTTTGAAGACTTTTTGTATTTCCTGTTGGCAAAGGGGAAGAGGGGTTATTTGTAAGGGGAGGGTGGATCTGGAGCTGACAGTGGGACCTGCTTCACAAAGTGTCAAGGTCAAAGCGGTACTTCTCATCCAAGATTTTACAGAAGAAGCAAACGAGACTTAAGCAAAAATAGTTCGATTTCAAAGATGATGGAAAAATCCTCAATCTTCAAAAAAAAATAAGGAGATACACAAGGCATAGACTGGCGTACTATTTCATTCCCCCACCCCTTGTCTAATCTATTCGGTTGTTTTTCCAGTGGGTCGTTCAACCTAGTTTTTCTTTTTTTTTTTTTAACCTCCTAACCGGCAGTAGACATCGTCTGCTACGACCCCTTGGAAAATATGTTGATAAAAATGCAGTTATTGGGCTCATTTTTTTATTTATTTGTTTGTTTTTTTGCACATTCGGCTTCAGGGCTAGGAACTCTCGAGATAACAGCGGGTCCATGTAAATGACGTAAGCCAATTGCTTTTTTTGTTTTTCTTCTTTTTCGCAACCGATAAAATGGTGCCTTCAAAAGTTAAGGTATCGAACCGTCCTAAAGTGATGGTGATAAACTAGGCTGGTAAATGGGCTTGTTTACGAGATAGACTCAAAATTATATGCCTACTTACTTTGTTCTTCTAAAAACTGAAGAAAAAAGTGTAAATAAGGTGAAAGAGACAGAAAAAGGAACTCAGTTCTCCTCCTTTTTTGATTTGATGCAAAGATAAAATTTCTGAATTACAGCTGAAACCGAAACAGTTTTTAAGTCAGTCATTTTGATTTTTCATTTAATAAACAACAGTAAAAACAGTACAATAATTAAGTTAAAATAAAACGTCAGCGTCTTTTTAATTACAATATAATTAAGATAACGGTCATTTAGAATTGTTTAATCTTTCAAACGTTTATTTCACAGTTTTCTCATTTAAATTTTGTAACATACAAAAACATTGTAAAAAAATAAATAAATAAAAATTTCGAAAAATATTGTTTTATCTTGACCTTCAGATTTTCTTTTCTATTAATCATTTCAGGTTATCTGCTGCTGAAACGACTAATAGTGTTGTAAAAATAGAGAATGGAAAGACCTATAGGGTCACTCTTCGTGATAAGAGATTTGTTAGCATCCATGTAAATTTTTTTATGGATTACGCATGAGCAAATATTAATGAAAGCCCCGATTAATTCTGTCTTAAAAATTATCTACTGTATTAAATGATGATCAAATTTCATCATGAATTATATTGCAATAATTTTGGCTCCTTTTGGTGTATTTTTTTTTTGGGGGGGGGAGTTCCAATAATCTGAAACAGAATATGTAATTAAAACTTTTTTTCACAAAGCATTTTTTACATTTATGTTAGTTTACAATAAGCATTTATCAAAAAATGTGTACTACTGGACTTCTGTTTCGCCATATTTAAATATAACTTTTGGAAAGATCATATGTTTTAGATCAATTAAGTTTAAAAGAATCTATTAATATATACAATAGTATAGTTTAAAATAAATTAACATCACTGAATATACATTCAATCATATAAACATTGAAATGGTTTTGGTCGAAAAGATGTCGTCATAGACTAATAAGATCAGGACTCGAATACTATTTAGGAAAATGAATAGCTGCTTGATACTGCTAAAATATAGAGTCTTATCATTTTAATCGTTTACTTTTGTGAGTTTTGTTATTCCAATGCCTTTTTAGTAATCTACTTTTGCTGAATACCAACGAATAAGCTCCTAATGACAGTTATTTAGCATCATGATAGAAGTGAATTTATCAAGCTAAGTTGCTAATTATTAAGCTATTTGATTTCCAACTCATTACAGTGAGTGCTTCAGATACCACACTTATTGAAGTGACTGGAACATGAATGAAATCTAGTCATTAAGCTATGTGCTGAACACAAATGAGTAAAAATTAAATTTTCTTGTGGCTGGCAACTAGAACTATTTGTGAGGGGGCGCTGGGTAATTCAACATGAGGAGAACTGATGAAGTGAAAACAAGGGGTCAGGAGGAACCGGTTTTGGACTGGAGCAAGTGGAGGCCTGTCGAAGAAAGGAGAAGGGTTCGAGTCGCCGGAGTTACCTGGGGAGAGAATCCTGACGAGTGACTGAACGTGACAAGGTCAGCGCCGAAGCTGAGAGAGAACCGGGGATAGTTGCGAACGAGGCGAGACGATGAACCCGACTGGAGCTGAGACATATTGATATTTTCCCGAGGGTTCCTGGTTGTCCGGTCCAGTAGTAAGCCTAACAGTACCCCACGTGGGTTACCCATGCGTCTCCAGATAAGTAATTCCCTTGTAAGTAACTCGGGACATTCTTGTAATATAGTTAGTATTGTAAAAGCCTTTAATTTTATTTTTTGAATACAATTGTGTTTAGTAATTAGTGAATCAAATATTAATACTAATCAAGAGATCAATCCGGAATTGAACTTGGCCATGTTGTTTATGTTATGTATGTAATTCTGAATTAATCTTGATAATAAACTTTATTAATGAATATGAACCTGGGATTTTATTAAGTGTCTATTGTTAACATTGTTTATTTACTAAATTATAATAAGTTAAAGTGTATAATCTAGACACTTAGTACAGCTACATTGTGTAGTTACTAAGAAACATAAGTTACTTAATTTGCAAGTTATTAAGGATTAGCTAGGTATTGGCTATTAAGAAAGTGGATTTACTAATATGTTTATTTCATTGAGACATAATGTCTTATACTTACTGGTTTTCGTACTACATTACTTTAGTCATAGTAATTGTTTAATGCCACACTTGTTGAATCTTGGCTGGAACATGACCGAAATTCCGTTATTAAGCCACATTTAGTTACTATAAGGCATAAGTTAGTTAATTTGCTAAATATTATGTAATAAGTTACTAGTTGCCAAGGAAATCGATTTACCAATATATTTATTGAATTCAGTGACATACTTACTGGTTTTCGTACCATATTGTTTCAATCATGGCAATAAATTAATACCACGTTTGTTGAATCAATTGGATTGCGACAGAAATATTTATTATTAAATTATATTGTATAGTTATTAAGAAACATAAGTTACTTAATTTGCTGCCATGTTAACTAAACCATGACTGCGATTGAGATATAAATTATTAAGGAAAATTGTGTAGTTATTATTAAGATGAGTTATTTAATTTACGTTACCAAACCATAAGTATGATGTTATAGTTATTACGCAGCTGGGCCTTTCAGAGTAAACTGAACTCTTGTAAAGGAAATATTTTAGCTAATAATATATAATAAATAATTTTTTATGAACACACTATTAGATGACGTAATGTTATCCCTTTCTGAGATCCAAGTGATTTTTTTTTCTACAGGGATGGCTTGTTCTGAAAGATTACTCTCCTATGACAGATCCTTCCCTGAAACGATCCTATTACTGATTAAATAAATTGGTTCGCAAATAATATAGCTTCAACTAACAAACGTAATTTAGAAGCTCATTTCAACTTGGTCTAAAGAAATTGTCTGAAATTACAAGCTGGAGTTATGGCAACGAGTAACCAGAAACTCTTTTGGGATCTCCCTGACCAACTAATTCCAGATGGGGTAGGCATCCGAAATCTGAAACCGATTTGCAGGACCGGAAGACAAAGGGGTGTCCGTCACTCCGGAAGTGGGGTGGAGGAATAACAAGGACACCAAATAATTGGGGACCATCTGATTTCCGATTCGTTCCAATTACCCCCCATCGTGGTCATTCCAAGAATGGTTGTGGGAAAAAGTCTGTTTCCTGTAGAAGTTCAACCATAAAATGTCAAATGGTCGTTTGGTAATGATGGAGATGGTCTGAAGAGAGACAGATAGCCAGATGACCAGCAGATTGAAGTGATTGATTATGCCAAAATTGTTTATTTTTGAAGATTGAATTATTTGTTCTACTCTGAAATTTAATGCTTAATTTCCACGATCTTGTCTAATTATATAGCAATATTTCTTAGCAAAAATGGCTCAGTCCAAAATAAAGCTAGTTCTGAAATAAGAAGTAGTCCGAGGTTGTACAGTAAATTAAAGTTCTGTAATTTGTTCAATAGCTTGGATACACTCTACTGTATTTCAAAGTTGACTACGTTTTCTTCGTCCTATTATCCCCTATGCATCCCCAATCTGGGGTGGTGCTACGGAAACGAACCTGAAACCTCTTGAGGGTCAGCAAAGTAAATTTCTGAGACTGATCACTCAATCAGACTTCTACATCAGATATAATTTGAGTGTCCTTCCCCTATCAAGATACGTCCAATTCCTTGCTTTTCGCTTCTACAACAAACTTTATGAAATTGATAACTTTGAAATTCAAGCAATTGAAAACTACTGTCCCTATGAACTTTCCAATTTCCACAGACCAAGGGCGGTTCTGCGGGCCACTTTCAAACTTATCTATTCGCCTCCCAAAAAGTAGAATTAAATAAATAAATAAAAAAAAATTAAATATACTGCAATTTAAAAATATTTTCTTACACTCACATATTTATTTGTTTGTAATGTGTATTAAATTTTTTTTTTTTTTTTAATGTTTATTCAATCTCATGCAAAGAACTCTTGTTGGCAGCACTTTAACCTAAGCAAAATATTTTCTTAAATCTTTTGTTTAAATAATCTTATGTTTTGAAATCATTATGTTAATCTCAACTAAAGTTAGGTGTAGAAAAATTTCTTAGGAATAGAAGGTATATGGTCTTTTAGGCTAGGAACTTAACAAACACTAGATCCATTCTGAAATAAGACATGGAGTTTTCGAAATCAAAAACCTCATAAGAGATTCAAAGAAGTGGCTTCTATTTAGATCGAATATTTTAAACTAATCTAAAAATTGACATTCAGTAAGTCTGTAGGTAAATTATTCTGCCAATGATTATTGTGAACATTGATTATTGATCATGCAAGAAAATGCTTAATAAAGATATCAGAAAATGAAAATGGTGTGTTTGTAGTTAATAAATAAAATTGTTCGAATGTAAAATAATAATATCTTAAGAATTCGATTTTGAAACTAATATTAAAGCAGTTATTAAAATAAATTGGGATTTATTACTAATGGTTATAATTATATACATTCCTCTTTTTTCTCAGTTTAATAATTGCTGTAGTATTTTCAGAAACCATATTCTTTTGTTATGTTTCTATTTGACGCAGCTTTCATATTAAATTATTCTCTAGAAAATTTTTAATGTTAATTAAAAATTGTTTTTCTAATTTATTTATTTTATTGATATTTTTTAAAGATACAAAATTGTAAAAAATTTTGTTATTTGAATTCAGTAAAATTTTGTATGTTTCACTTTTCAACTTTTATTATAAAATCACAACTAGAATTATTAAATCTTTGATTAATTATTCTAGTTAAATGTTCATGGTTAATTTTTTAGTTGTTTTGAATTATATAAAATGAAAGCTATCGTATTATGAGCTGAAAACATTTAAGCGTTTCATTTTTCTCTATAGAAATAGTTATTTGTGTGTGATTGTTTTTTCCCCCACTAATACAGTGGTATTTTAAAAGTCAGTTGCTCTAATGCTTTTAATTTAAAAATTTTGCTGACTTTCGTAATATTAACGAAATTTGCAAAATCTTTATAATTCTATTTAGCTTACAGAGTTTTTTTTTTCTTTTGAAATTTTAAAATTCTTTTTTATGAATATTTTACTTTTCAATAAATCCTAACTCATTTACAGACGATCGTTCAATTGTATTTAATGGAAATTTCAACTTTACAAATGCTATAGAAAAGATTTTGCAATTTTCAAAATGAAATACAGTTTCAATTATTTATAATAGTAACTTAAGAATAGTTGAAAAAACATGTGTGCATATACAAGCAATAGGGTTTATTAAAAAATCGATTCTTTTTTGTATGTATATATGATGCATCAAATCTAAAAAAAGCATAGAATATTGAGACGCAGATATTGCTACAAACGATGTCATCTTAACTTATTAAGTTTCGTATCAGACCACTGGAAAGAAAAGACGTAAGTGCTAAAATGTACAGAACGTTTTTTTAAAAGACATTCTTTTATTGATTTGCGATGCAAAATCATGTATTTTCGGTAACAAAAACAATATACATAACCAAAAATACACCTGATATAAAATGGGAGTATCTGACTACTCGATCACTAGAGATTTTTTTTTTCTCAGAGATAATGAATTAAAATAAATTTTTAGGGTGTTTTGTATGAGGCAAAAAAACTTTTCTCAAGGTGATGTGATTAAAGATAATATTATTGATAAGTTTAGTTGGTTTATCACTCAATTGTTGTTTATTATTTGGGGGCTCCTAAGGATATTATTCCAGGACTTACAGTTTGAAAGGGACACCACAGCATATCAAGCATCCATGCCGATGCGGGATTCGAACCCGTGTACTTTTGAACCGAAAGCTAGAGCGTTTACTATTTAACCGCCAACTCAGTTATGGTGTTGTCGGCTAAAATCAACTGAAATTAAAAAATTCCATTTCAAAAATCAATATTTGTTGTCAATGGCAGAGAAATGAAATGTATCGTTGAATATCAGTTCAATGTTATATAAAAAGTGAGAAAATTTTATGAAATTGGTCAACAGGCCAGGAACTTTGCCTTTAAAATATGGCAGTATTTTTGTTTTCTAAACAATATGATTCATTTATGTTATTATTATCATGACTTAGCAATTCTCAATTAAAAGGTCAAAGTTCTAGCGACCATAATTTGTACCTACTTCACAGTGAACTGTAAAACAAATCATAGAAATTAAGAATTTTCAGGATTTCTATCGCTGTATTTTATTTTAAGGAAATGAGAATAGAAATAATTATTTCATTTTGAGAGAAAAATAAGAAAAAGAAAAATGTAGCGGTCAAATGCAGACCACCATATGACCTTCACAGGTCCCTCTCCTTTTCCAAGAAAAAAGTGGGGTTGGGGAAATTTTACGAGAGGAGTTTTTGTGGGGGGATTTGTAGTAGGGGTCACACAGGGTGAAAGCAATTCAGGTGGCGGGAAAGGTATAGGAAGTTTGAAACTACACTTGGCGCTTTATCGCTGTTAACATTACACTTTCCTTTGTTTGTTAGTCGCCAGATTTTATTGTGAAACATTCTGAATTTTATTTTTTTATTTTCTCATTTGATTGTTTTTTTTTTCTTCTTCTTTTCAACAAGTGTTTCTTTTTATCTTTTAAAATATTGCATTAAGACCAAAAATTTCAAACAGCTTTTTTTGTAAAATAAATGAAATTTGCAAACGATAATTTAATATTACTTTTCCCTGCTTCTTTTATTTATAAGTATTTTTGTTCTTTATCAAAACAAATGAATCAAAATAAAATTTATTTATCTCATTGGTCTAGATAAAAAAATGAACATTAAAATCCGAGACCATTTTTAGTATTTCAGTTCATTATTATATTCAAACAATCTTTTGAAATAAATGCACTAAAATGACTATATATATATATATATATATATATATATATTTATATATATATATTTATTTATTATAAAATATAAATACATGTTAATGTTTAATAGAAGATGAGTGACAGACATATATATTCATTCATGCTAACATTATACAAATGCCTACTTTCATTCAAGTTAAGTTTGCGTTATCATTATTACCAATCAGAATTCTACCAATTTTAAAACAAATAAATATCAAAATTATAAATACAATTAAAAATTATTCAGTGGAAAAATTGTACACATGAAGAATAAATTAAAAATTGTATCTTTTTATTTTGTGGATTTTTGTAAACTTATCAAAGAATATTATTAATTTTACATAGTTTTCATGAAATACATTTTTCGGATTTTTAGAGAACAAATCTGTGACCAACGGAAATTCTTTCCTGCTGATATTCGTTAACAAAACAGTGAATAAGAAGCCATTGGGCGCCAAACGACAAACACAAATGTAAAACATACAACTAAACTTGTCTTTAACGCTTCGAAAACCGTCTGTTACAATATCCTTTTCTTTACAATTCCTTTCAATCGACTTACCGAAGATATGTTATCGAGGATTTTACTTGTTTGGATTGTAGCTTTAGGAGAAAGAGTTTTAGACAAATCGTCTTTAGCGATAAGAAATTGCGAAAGGTATTCGAAAGTGTGAATTTTAACGCACATATGTGGTTAGGATAGAATTCGGTTGTTAACTTAAACCGATAACAGACAACGTTACTGGGGTATGATGTAATCATTTCATATCGTCATAAAGAGAGGATAGCATTGTTTATGTAATAGTTACCTGTTTTGCGACAAATAATCTGAAATTCTAACGATATTAAGTAGCTTTTCTCTTTTGCATATTAATTAGTATTGGAATAAAAGGAAACATTCTTCTGGAAAATGGAAACATGTTAAATTTTTTCCATTTTTTACACTAACCTAGCACGGATTGTTTTCCTTTGTAAAATTATTATGAATCTTTTTTGTTTTCGTCAACCATTATGAAATAATATATGTAATTGAAATTTGGTAGGTTGTGCCCTTTTAAACTATTAATCAAAATTATTATTTTTGTAAAATAAATAAAATTAATTTTTATTTCAACCTTTCAGAATTAGTTTTACCAAAAACTCTCCTGGGGTTGAGAAAAACTGTAGATTGTTATTAATTCTCTTTCCACCATTATTAGAGATTCCAAGGGAAAAATGCCAACCTCACCAAATGCTTCGAAAATGGTGTGCAGTAAGCTCCCGAAATCTAGTAAGAATCCCGATGAGTAGAACTGATTTCTCATATAATCCAGAAAATTATGGAAAAAAAAAAACAACAATTCAATGTTAATATTGAACAACTTATAAATGGAATAAGTAATACAATAGTACTTATTACTTAAGAAAATTCACTTCTTAGAATTTTATAAATTCACATTTTTAGAAAATTTTTCTAAAAATGTGAATCTATAAAATTTTGATTTCTTTTCATGGAAATATTTTTTCCTTATTAGGGATTGAAGTTTATTTCGAATTTTGGCACCGCCGATAATCCGTAGTTCGGATAAACAGAGCACGGATAATCGGGAGTTATCTTTACATTGCTTCAAAAGATGTTGATATATAATTCTCATATCACATTTAAAATTTGTGACACTATTTTAAAAAAATTTACACAAAAAAATATTAAATTTATTGATTTTCAATATATTATCACAATTCTATTTTACAATATAGAATACTCTTCCTTTGATTTTTTATAAAAAATTAAAAAGAAACAAATAAAAAGGCTCTTTTTAATCGATTTAATTATAATTTATGTTTTCTGCAGAAATGCTTGACGACATACATTCAAGTAAGATTTTAAAAAATCAAGTTTTTAAATAAAAATTTGTACTTAGGTATATTTGAGGGAACTTTAATAATAACATTTAAACCTGTATTTCTTAAAAACAAAAGATAAATGTATAAACTATTTATTTGTTTCAAAATAACAAACTTTATTAAGAGTTGTTGTTGGATCTGGTTCATCCTTGTTTTTCTGGATTCTCTACGGCGAACTATCGAAAGGAAAAAGGCTAGAATGTCAAGGACGAAAAATGGGATCAAACGATAATTTTCGAACAAAGGAAATGTTTTCTGACATCTTCCTTGTTTTCTTTCTTATCGATTGATTTACTTTTGGCGGGAAAATGTTTTGGGGTCAGACAAAGGAATTACAACCACTCTGAACCCTATGATTAAAAAAGTAGCCACAAATTTGAACTACATTCGCCCTTTAAATCTTTCACATGAGAAGTTTTTCCTTTTCCTTTGTTAACGGAACAGGTTTTGGCGAGAAACTTGGCGTTTTTTTTTTCTATGTCTCCTGTCTACAGCATTAACCCCCGTAAGGAACAAGTGAAAACAGCTGCAAATAAAGTTCATTCAGGGGTTTTTCGCCACATCCGCCACGGGGCTCAAAATATCAAGAAAAAGGGAGAATTTTTGCGCCCCCTTAGGATATTTGTTCTACTTTCTTCGATGAGAATTTTTCTCTTTTGCCCTAACTTCGTGTATCTAATGTCAGGTGGCATTTTTTTCCTTTTAGCTCTTTCTTTCGATTTCTTATTTTTTCGCGTCCTCTTTAGTCCAAACGGAAGTCCCTTTCCAAAGGGAAATCAAAAATAAGATGAAAATAAACGATGTAGATATATTTTTTATTTATGAATGCTGCACTTAAAATGTCGTCTGCACTTGCGCTACATTCGGGGGCTCAGGTGCACATTCTGTGCATTATTTGAAATATTTTCTTATTGAATGTCAGCTCATTTTATTTCTGTTGCCTTAATGTATAATTTCACATCTTTAGTTCAATTCTTTTTTCTCTTTACTAAAGGATGAAATATAAATAAAAATATTTTAAAAGAAATTTCGGTTAAATTGATTCTGGCATTGTTGAAAATCTAAACAAAAGAAAATTTGCTTAAAGACGAATAGAATAAAAATAATTTATTTAATTGGAGCGGTTTACACTTTTAAAGTATAAAAAATTAATTATAAAATAATATTAATTATTTAATTACAATTTATTCATTAAGTGTAATAATTTTTTCATTTTAATTTAATAGAATTTCTTATAATTTTAAGGAATTTTTGTGCACATGAATAATCTTAATAAAATTAACAAATTAAAAAAATTTTACTTCTCTGTCTAGAATTTTATTTACTACACTGTCTAAGAAATGAAACATAGTAAATAATAGAAATGCGAAATGATTTTGTGCTTTTCCTGGATGAATATAAATGATAAAAAACACATTTTTAGAAATTCATTTTTTATGAATAATATCAAATATAAAATTACAAGTCCTTATTTGTTAAATATAACATAAAAGAAATAATTTATAACACTCTTTGCTTTATGCATTACAACAAAATTGTAAATAAAAATAAAGGCAAATTTTATATTGATATTAAAAACGCAAAACTGAGTGAATATATTCAAAATTGAACTAAAGAAGAATTAAAGTATATTTTTGGAATTACATGTAGAACAATGTTATTGAAAATTTTTAATTCTTTTACAGGAGTTGATTGTAAAGAACTGAAAACAAAGAATGGGTTTTATTCTCTGTAGTTGAAAAAAGGCTCATTTTTGTTTTTAAGACATTTAACTTGGAATACCAAGTTCGGCGGCCTATTTTCAGGAGTAGATTGCCTAGATAAAGCTTTTTCATTTGTAGAATGATTAAATATTATCTTATTATTATTTAACATTCATTCTTTTCTTTACAATGCATAGAATTGAAAGGAAAATTAAATTTAGTGATAGTGCTGCCATCTATGAAATACTTTGTAAAGCTTTTATTTAAATACTGCTTTTTGGTTCAGCACCGATGTAAATCTTTCTCCAAGTTTAAATAATTAACGTTGAAATTAATTTAATAAATATTTGATAACTATTATTTATAGTTGAATTTAATTTTTTCAACTTCCAAATTCTAGCACCATAAACGCAGACATTTAAAAATTATTCAAGTAGAATTTACAATATTAATTTACATTCAAGATATTTACTAGATATGATAAAAATTTCGATATTGATAACTTAATCAGTTCAATAAATAAATATAGCATGGCTGAATTTATAGTTATGATGGAATTGAAACAATTTTGAAATGCTGAAGTCAAATTTGAAATTTTGAATAATTCAAAATTTTGCTTAAAATTGATATTTGAAAAGAAATAATAGGGATATTTATTAAATGAAATTTTCACATCTGTTTTATCAATCAATATATTATTTTTTATCACAATTTTGAAAGAATATTTCAGCAGGTTCAGAACACAAAAAAGGAGGCTATTAGTTGACGCTGTCATAATAATTAGTCATTCTTAACATGAGGATCTTATCAAGTTTAAATGCTGCCATCTAGGAGGTGATTTTGAAATATATTGTGACTTGCTTACATGCATATTCTATATTTGCACATAGAATAAAATTCTTATCCAATTTCGTAATTTTTATGTAATCAAAGATTACATAGAAATATAATATTCAAATATATTACTAATAAGCAAACGTACAAATGTAATCTTAGTTCAGCGAAATAAAAAAATAACTTATGCAGATAAATATCCTTTAAAAGATTAAATATTTTTTATACATTAAAGTTGGCTGTTTTACTAATATCGTGAATTTTTTGTTAAATTACAACTATCGTTATAGTTCAGGTTAAAAATGTGTATTTTTAATTCATCACCCAGTGTGTTGAATTTTTAACTTGGTTACAATTGTGACGAAATTTCAATTCATGTACGAATGCTGTAAATTTCCGAATGTTGGGTGTTTATTCAAAATTTTCTAAGTTCTCTTGAGGAATAACACACATAAAATATAATTTTCATTTCCTATGTCCTTACTTTAATCATTTAATTAAAATAATTAAAGCGCTTATAAAAACAGTTGATTTTCTCGAAGAGCATTTAGAAAAAAGAATTATTTATGTATGGGATATAATTTTTTTTATCTGTTATGTTTATATATTATATTTATATTTTTTATCTGTTATATTTTATATATATATATATATATATATATATATATATAGATAGATAGATATATATAAGAATGCAAAGGCTTTAAATGCGATTTTATCAAATTCAAAAACTCGAACAAGTTAACGCTAAACCAACAAAGTTAGAGTGCACGCACGTTTATAAATTCGTAGTTAGTGCCGAAGTTCTAAATAAAAAGACTTGGTGTTAAATCAAGCGAAAGAAATTTGCTCCGTTCATTTAGACGCATGCGCAGAAAAGCTTACATTTCAAACCGGAAGTCTGCTTACGTCAAGAACCGGAAATCTGCTTGGGGAGCCGCACGGAATCGCTGGTAGTGCTTACACATCGAACAACGTGAACGAAATTTTGAATAAGAAGATTTAAATACTAAAATATTAATAATATATAGAAGATTTAAATACTAGAACTTGTTAAACTTTTCACAAGCAAAGAATTCTATTGAAGGTGAGTGTAAAAATGTTTATTGTTTATACTTAAACTTTTAAAAACTTATATATACTATTTATCATAATTGTTAAGCCTTACGTTACTGCTATCAAAAAGTAGATGATTGTAAACATATATTCCAATGTTATAATTCAATGGATATTTTAATTCGCCCATTATTAAGATTATAAATGCAAAAGATTTTATTTTTAAATTGTTTTTTCATGTTAAGAAGTTAATATTAAGGTGTGATGTAAAGTACTTGTATTGTTCTAATCTTATGTTTTGAAACTAAATATATGATTTCTTAATTTGTGTATAATTATTATACTGTATAATGCATCAAGTCTTTTCAATAAATAAATAGCAATATTCAGGCTGGCTAATTTTATGTATTCTTCTCATTTTACAATTTATGAATGTAGAAATTTTTAGTTTAAAAATTTTACTTTAAAATGTTATGAAAGATCATTTGTTAATCACATAGTAGCTCCAAAGTCATTATATTTTTAAATTGTATTGTTTTAATGTGTTGAATGAATTTATAGGGAATTACAGAGCTAATATTAAAACTGAATGTTAAATAATTCATTCCTAAATTTGAGTGTGTAAGTAGATTATTAATAGAAAAGTCATCTTACAAGTCATTATATTATTTAATCTTCATTTAGAAAGGAATATTTAATGACACAAATTTTATTTAATAATAAATTTTAAAGAAAAATGTATACATTTCTAACATGAAATTTTGTTTTCTTAAAATTTTGCATGATGATTTCACTAAATAAATTTTTGATTCATAAAAACAAATTTATATTCTCTTTAAATGAAAAAGATGCATCTCTAGTTTAGATTTTTCAGAAATTTTAAAGCAACTGCAGATTATAAAATTACGGCTGGAAAGGATTGAATTTTGGACTAATTTTATATTTAATCAATTTGAAAGGTTATTTCTTTATCAGACTAATTTTAATATGTTATAAAAAGTATTAAAAATTTAAAACTTGCTATTTCATTGTTGGGATTTGTTATGTCTTTAAGTCCATGTGTTGTTTATTTTTTAACTATCAAATGAGAATCTAATGGTGATAAGAAAATTATTTTAAATTTTATTGCTTTACAAGTGTTGAATTTTTTTAACAGTAGCTCTTTTAAACTAATTTATATCTTTAAAATAAAATTTAAGTTGTTGAAATAATCATTAAACCATAACATATAAAGTTTTGTTTCTGATAATCTTGATCTTTCTAGATTATCTTATAAAATATTAATTTCTTTTTTTAATAATAGATGCAGTCTGTTTTCATATGCCTCAAGTTACAAAAGCAGAGATGGCTAAGAGCATATCGAATTGGCTGCGGCATGCTGAAGAAAGGGTGGAAAAACAGAAAAAAATAATGATTGTGTAAATAATAATGATTTTAATAATAATAATGATTGTGAATAAAAATTGAGTGTGTATATAGAATTCTGTGAAATTAACAATCTAAAAACTATATTTTGTCCCAAATTATATTTCATTTAATTTCTTAAATTAATTTGATTTATACTTAAAACTGTGCAATTTTGAATCACTCTTTAAATGAAAAAAGAATTTTGAATATTTCAAAGAAAACAAAATATAATTATAGTGTTTGAAATGGAATTATGGTGTTATAAATCATAATGATGCTGTTAAAATAGTCTCATGGAAACATTTCAGAAATTGGCTATTTTCTTATGCGAGAAAAATAAAAATTAGATAATTATTAATTAGAACTTAATTTAACTGTGCCAATTGAAATTGTGGATTCTCTGTTATTTAAATGATTGTTGTAGATTAAATGAGTTAATTTTCATGTGCATTTGTGTGTGTGAATAAAATGTTTTGGTATATATATACCAGTGTTTTATATACATATATATTTATTTATTTTTCTTTTTTAAAATTCAGTCATTTAAAAATTCTTCCTGTGTTACAAACAAATGCAAATATTTTAATCTATATTACAATATATATGCTTATATTAAAATTGATATATTTGTATTTATTTCTTCTATGAAATTTTAATCGCTTAGCAGTTTCCCCTGTTTCACATAAGCATAAATTCAAATATTTAAATCTATATTAATATATTTGCTAATATTGTAATGCATTTGCTTATATTAAAACCTGTATATTTCTCTTATATTTAAAAAAATGCTGTTTAAAAGTATGATATACTTCTAAATAATGTAGCCTTTTTTTAGATATCTTTCATTTTAAAAATTTAGCATTTAGATATACCCCAAAAGAATTCCTTTGTCAGAAGTATTAATATTTCCTTCGAATGAAATTTTCGGTTAATACCTTGACAATTTTATTGCATTTATTTTTTAGAACAGTAGTAATTTATATTCATAATAATGTTGCAAAAAAGATTAAAGAAAGGAAAAATAATTATTTTTCATTTCTTTATTTTTTTGCGAAATGGTATCTGTCACTACTTACAGAAAAAAATAACAGTGAAAAAAGCTTTATGAATAATAATGAAGTTATAAACAGAAATACACATAATTATTAGTAAATAAAGTATGTAAACTTTAATAACATACAAAAAGT
>JAPDSC010151794.1:520574-592513 GCA_026290005.1 Latrodectus geometricus
AAGTATGTAAACTTTAATAACATACAAAAAGTTTACTGAATTATTGCTTAAAAACAATGATAGTGCACATAATTTAATACTAAAATTTAAAAACACGCTTAATATGGTTGTTATATGAATGTCCAAATATGTGCCAAATCACGTCCAATATGTGCCAGATTACGGCCAATATGTACCAGATCACGGTCAATATGTGCCAAATCACGTCCGTCTCGGAGGTCTATGGGACGACCTACGTACGTGTTACTTCCGGACATTGGTACGTGCGGAGAATGTCCGTAAGACGTCGCTGCACCCCTACCGGACGTCCTCTTAAGTCCAGGTGGACGTAAGAGGACGTTCTCCGAACATCCTGAGGACCACTGTTTGCTATCTGGGTTATAGCTTATGCAGTTTCTAATATATAAAACTCTGTATGAACTAGTAAACTCTTATTGAAAACACTTCTGGTTGATATATTTATGTTCATCTCTATTAGTCTTTGATTTACATCTTCAAGCTAGCCTACATCAATAAACATTTCTATGTTTATTGATGTAGGCTAAATATGTGATAGTTTATATTGATGGGAAATGTGTGGAGTTCATTTTATATTTCCCTCATATTAACATAGATTCATTAAAAAGTGCAATGAATTTTGCATAAGGGCAAAAGGCATTGCCAAACAATGTTTTTTAAGTATAAAAATACGCTGATTATGTAGTGGGGTCATCTATTGGTATCAGCTGTTACTATCTCTACATTTCTTACATTCTTTTATATTTTTATTATCTTGCAAATAAGATTATTTCTTCCTTTGAAAATTCAACTTTGTGGTTTTGAAATAAATTAATGAGAGAGATGGAAAGTGTATATATGATATAAAGAGAATTTTTTTGAATTTAAAAAATTGAAAGTTATTTTTAAAAGACTTTTTGCAATATAGTGAGTGAAAAATTTGTCTTGCAATAGAAAAGTTGGTAGAGAGTCTGAATCTTCATGTTTTCGAATCTAGTTGAAACATAACAATAATCGAAGCAATGAACTAAAATATAAACATGATAAACGGTAACGATACTTGCTTCACTCAAACAGACAATGCGAGATTGATAAAAAATAGCTAAAATAAAACTATATTTGGTTGACCTAAGTATTGTTTGACTTTAAATTTTTTTATATGATACTTGTTCCTTTCTTAGGCTCAATCATTTTAATAATATTTTTAATTTGAATTAATAGATATAATTATTAGAAAAATACAACTTTTATAACATTAGAACACTTTATAATGCATATCAGGCTCAACAATTTGAAAACAATTGTCAAAATTGTTCAATAAATTTACTAGAAACGATAGTTTTGTACGTCGTGATTCCTTTTCTACTGTTTGGAGTGTAATGACCTCGTAACACTTTGTTGTGAGAGCTGTAGTGATTCGTTACACAAGTAACCTAAGTGTTATAACACTAACCTTCAATGAGAATTCTTCCGGACTGTTTGTTTAGCTGCGACAAACGTGGAAAAGTCGTTCACTTTACGGCTAAGCTCCCATTCAGACGATACGCGCCGTCTTGATAAACAAGACACACATTGCTTTTTCGCTGAAAGCCAATGACGTAAAAGCGAATTGTATTGTATCAGTTTGCAGACGGTATTGAAATGGAAAGGATAACGGCTTCCCGATTCTATTTTAGCAGCGTTGGATATTTTTTTGGGATTTGAGACTTTGTTCTGTTTTGTAAACAATTTAAAGGCAATGCTCTTGGAGTGTTTCATTGTTTTCAGACAAGAATATTTGTTTAACGGTAATTTTTACAAAACGTTCTTAAATGGTTTCGCTCGAAAGCACTAAAAATGCATTATTTCTATACAAAGAAATGTCATTTTTATTATTTAGGGGAATATACATACACTAGCAATTGAATTTCGTTGAGTCATATTAAGAAAAGTAAAAAAGAAAGTAGAAATGTATCTAGTAATTTGTAATATGGAAGATTTTCTCAATTTATTGATGCATCAAAGTGGAAAACTTATTTAAAACTATTCTGATTTTTAGAATTCAAATATTTCATAGTAGATCATCTTTTCGGTATTTTACTTGAAATATATCTCATAAACCTATATTTTCGTGACAAGAAAAGAAAAATTCTGTTACCAATTTACTTTCTGATCCAGAAGATAAAATTGCGATATTGCTAATAATTTCATTTGTATGCCCCTTTAAAATCTTGAAATTTTGTAATTTTCTTATAACTTGGTTAAATATATAATAAATAATTTTAAAATAAGCAAGTGATGGTTGAGATTATAGAATAGGCGTTTAAATTATAATTCTATTTTTTTTTTCATCTTCTGCAATCTGTGAAATTCAGAGGTAGGTAATATATATAATATATATATATATATGTGAAGGAAGTTAATAAAGTTTTTTATATTTTTTAAAATTGTTTAAATCAGATTTACAGCATTAAACCTAAAATCTTAAGTATTCTGTCCAATAAATAGCTTTGGAATATAAAGACATTACAATTTCAAGCATGGTAGCCTACTTGGTTAAGGAGTAGGTTTCGCAATCGTCAGGTTGTGGGTTCGATTCCCATCTGACTAAAGATTGTCATGTTGACTAATACTTCCCTGTACCTAGCCCTGAGTTGGGCTCTGCCAAATAGGGTAGCAGCCACGAGGGAGTCTTGGTAGTTTAGAAGCAGAGATCAAGCTGAAGACTCCCTAATATTTGATCTGTCACCTCGGAGGTATCATTTCGCTTGGAGAAAACTTCAATTAAGTGCTATGTAACGAGCCCCAGATAAATTTAATGAATATGACAGATCTACATTTAAGACGAGACACGAACTCACTATTTTCCCACAATCAGAACGACGCCCCAACCAAACAGGGCACCTGGGCATCTTAATAAGAAGTTTCAAATTAAACCAAAAAACAACGCGACAAGAATTCCGCCCAGATCTAATGGTGATTGAGTTTCTAATGAACAAATATACAGATTAAATATTTTTTTAAAAAAGAGCAGCTGTTAAGCAATGCACTTTGGAATTGCATGGATAGAATTTATGATTAATTGAACTTTTGCACAGATTTGGAGAAAAAGTACGGTGGGACAGCAAACATTCAACTCATTTATGTTATGCGAGATTTTTAAGGATCGGTGAAATGTTCTATTTTGATCTAAATGATGGAAAATTTTGGAGATACAAGCTTTTAGGTGCAACATCTAAAAAATGGCAATCAGCAAACAACTCCTGTTATTATTGAAAATATGAAATGGGATCTCGCATTTAACTTATAAAAAAAGAAGAATTTAATTTTACACATGAATTCACTTTAATAAATTAATTCGCAACTTTTTTTTATTTGCATACGAATTTTAAATAAAAATTTCCTAACTTTAAGAATAAATTTAAGAATTGTAAAATCTTAAACCTCTGTTTCAATTGTTTTACATCAAAGTGTTTTAAGATTTCTTTTGGAATACGTTTTATAGTTAATAATTCTTTTCACAAGATTCTATTTAAAATAAATTATTCTGATTATTTATGAATTTTCCAAATGCAGAAATTGAAAGATCCAGTTTTTCACTTATCATTATCTAAAGGCGAATTTTTCTGATGGTGTCTTCAAATGAAGCAAAATTATATTAATCGATAATTTAAAAAACCCTTTTCCTTGATGTCGAATGTAAAAGATAAAGTAAACAAAAGCACGATGGCCTCTCATGGTGTTGCTGATTTTTTTTATCATGAATTAATTGTCTGTTGTAAAGAAAACAAAAGCATCGAGAATATTAAAGGAAAAATCCTAGAAAAGATTATTAGCAAGGAAATTTTTCTAAATGATCTTTGCTGGATGAGACGTAATCATGAACTATCTTTAGTGTACTTCTGCGATATTAAAGAAAGGTTTGCATTTTGCTTTCAACTATGCAACTATTCTTTGCCATGTCGAAGAAAAAATGATATAGGTGTATGGAACTTCGAGGATATTTTTAGCTGGTTTTAGAATCTATGGTGACTGTAACTACGTGGATGCTTTTTCATGTGATTGGTGTACCGCTGTTGAAATAGTGATAACTGATGACCATGAAGTCCATGGAAAAGCTGTTCTTAACGGAGAGAAAAAAGAATTCCTCAAAGGGACTCCTTTTGGAGGCTATAAAAAAAGTTGTAGCTGCTTGGGTACCCATGGTATGACACTAAATAAATGAATGGTGTGCATAAGAAATGTCCGTAAAACAATTGTTAATGACTGAATATATTGATTGTTTAATTTCGGAAGACATGAACATGTATAGCTGCTTGGATACTCATTAAAGATATGACAGTCATGCAATAGAATGTTAATGAATGATGTGAGTAAAATTAGTCGAATAATACATAATGGTTCACAAGAAATAAATATCATCGTCTTAATTTTTGTGGACACAGAAAAGTTAGAGTTGCTTAGATACTCATCAATAGCATTATGAAACTTGTATTGATAATTATTGCGCATAAGATTCGTTGAACAATTGAAAAGAAATCAAAAGAAGTAAATACAAATTCTGGAAGATATAGAAAGGCTATAGTTAGTTGGATATTCATAGATAACATGACAATTATGTAATTAGATGACTTATGCCATAAAATCCATTGAACAATTGCTTATGATTCAAAAAATGTAAACACCACTGGCTTATTTTGGAAGATGTAATAAGGCTGTAGTTGCTTGGAAGCACCAGGGGTTATTATGAAATTGACTCTTGAATATTAATGACTAGTGTACGTAAACTTCCTGAAAAAAAACTGCTATTAACGCACAAGGACAAATATATGTTAACAGTCCAATATTGAAATTAAATTCATTGTTTCCAACTTCATCTTTTAGTCTTTGGGCCGCACCAAAATATTTCATTAAATAATATTATTAAAATATTACAACATATTCAATTTATTTTTAGAAATATTAAACATTTAAAAAATTTATGTCATATTGTTAATAAAATCTTCGCTGAAATATTAACGCCAAACTATATAATATTTATTGTATAACTTGGTGGTATATTTTCTGGTCCAACAAACAAATTTCAGCATCCCTAACAAAAACCTTCTTCAGATTGAAAAAACTACTACTCTTCGTGGTCTTTAAAACATTTTAATTTTTACAAAAGAACTATTACTTTCTTCTTAAGCATACAGAAAAAATTGGACGTGAAATGCTTATTTTATCAATAACTCTTAAATATGAAATTATTTGATAATTTACTGTAAGAAGGAATCGAACTAAATACTTTTGAGTTTATTTTTGATAATATGCTTGTTTTTATGAGATTAAATTGATTTCAGAATGATTAAATTGCTTAAATTCTTCTTCGTATAGCTTGGCGGTATTTTTTTTCGCCCATTGTATTGAAGACTGGCAAACTATACATTATTTAAATAGCATTTAAATTATGTGATTATTTCAGATGATTATTATAACTTAGATTTCATTAACTTTCAGAGTCATCAAAAATTGATTTGCCTGCATTTGGAGCAAAATTGCTAAAAATGTGCACCTAATAATTGTTGATTTTTATTTAATCAGATCGAAAAGATATCCTTTGCTTGGGAAAGAAAACTAATAAAAAATGCTGAACTAGGGTCAATTAACAGTTCCGAAGAAAGAGTGATCCATTGGGAAATGATATAGCTTGGGTGTGGTCCGTAGTCGAGTACTGGCTATCAACATGTCACGTGACAAAGATAAAAAGCAGACGATCTCCATCCTGACTCTTCCTTTTCTTTTCTCCACATTTTCAACTGGAGATACATAGGAACTAGTGTTCATGGGGAACAAAGTTGTCACCTTCACCGAGGAACAGCTTGAAGATTATCAGGTTAATTTTGTTTCTTTTCCTTATTCTTACTTCTTTAATGAAGTGCATAAGTAAATGAAGTACGACATTTTTTATTCCATATAATTTATGTTACGATTATGTTAGAATTTTGTTTCATTGCTGTTGCTAATTTGGCGATTATTTCGTAATGCAAGTATAGATTAATTTCAATTATTAATATTTGACTTGTTTTATTATTTCATTGCTCAAATAATAGATTTTAAACTCATTTCAAAGGTAATAAAATGTTGAAATTGTTTTCCTATTACGAAGACAATTTGATATGATAAAAGAAAAATCCTTAGATAATTTGGTATATTTTTAAGATGCGTATTTTCAGATGATTTTCAAGTAATTTTTTTTCTCTCGAATTGTCATTATTTTAATTTTTCTATTGATCTTTACATATTAAATCGTAAAAGTTTAGCCTCACTTCCTATACATATCTTTATCCAAAGTAAATTGTGGCCACTTTTCTTGAATTGGAACGAAATGTTCCAAATTTTTTATTAGTTTATTTACTTTCCTCAAAAGAATAGATTTGTGTTACTTAAGAAATATATGTTCCGTGAGAAGTAGCTACCATTTATTTTTATTTATTTCAATATTTTTGTATGTGCAATTCCTATAACATCAAAATATAAATAAATAAATAAATAAAATAATAATAATAAATAAACAAAACAACACTAAAAGGATTAAAATATTTTCAAACTGTCTAAAATGGTTTCTGCTTTTTGGTCCTAAGGAAATTTGATGCACCATTTGCAGACATTCAACTTTTGTGAAAATTTGTAATAATGCTTGACTTGATCATTGATAATAATTATATGGAAATGTATGAGCTCATAAATTTTTCACGCAAGTGTATAAAGATGTTTACTCATAATATTCAACCTCATCGTTTTATTTATTTTACTGACTTTAAAAAGTTCGGAAAATTATGAATCAAAATAATTTGTTTATAATTTTCTAGGATTGCACTTTCTTTACGAGGAAAGAAATATTGAGGTAAGTTATATTTTGATATTGGTATTTATTGCTTATATAAAACTTAAATTATAATGAATTTATTATTAGAACTGGAGAAGAAATACTCTAATACATAATTAAGCATTTATCTTAAAAAGAATTTTAAAATTTTAATTTTTTGCTTTTCCTTAAAAATAATCTTTTGAATTTTACAACTTTAATTATTTCTAAGAATTTTAAAAATAATAAATTTTGTTAGTCTCTGGAACAAGCATATGTAGTCTACTTTTCTTGCAAACTAAGTATGATAATATTTTTTACTCATATTTATTTACCTAATCATTGATTAAATTTAACGCCATTGAATTTACAGAAAATATCAAATACTATCGGATAATGTTTAGTACTTTTAAAATCAATGGAGATTATTCGAATAAATACGGTTCTCTTATGCTTTAAACTACGCAGTTCAGAATAAATTTTTTATGCATGTGAATATTTAAAATATCACAACGTAAAAATTTTTGTAAATTTTAGAACAATTTTAAAGTTTATTGAAAATTGATAAACTATTCATAGAAACCTTATTTCAAGCAGTACTCTTGAAATAGACGAGTATAAAAGTTTCCCTCCATGATGGCTTCATACTAATATTAATTGTATTACTTTCGTTAATTTTGTTTGTTGACAGAAATTTTTAGCAGTGCCCCACATTGAAGTTCACCGAGATCTAATGGTAGAAAGGTGCTATTTAGAGTGGAATATCACTCTTTCAATATCAACCATTATTGAGCAAGGAATCGGTTTGTTTGTCGCTTAATGTCGTTCATTACATACGAGAGTAGTTAAATCAAGGTCTACAGCTTAGATTGAATACTGGGCCATTAGAAATACCAAATATCACTGTAGGATTTGATCCAGAAGCCGAAAGCACTAAATATTCTGCTGCCAGTTTGGCTATTGGGAGTTGAAGATTGGAAATGAGTTTGTTATGTTTTGCCTGCACACCAGTTGGAGTGAGCCTTGAGTTGTTTTCAGGGTTTCCTCCCTTGCAACAGTAAATATGGTCCACTTTTTTCGAAAAATCCTTCCAGAAGTCATGGTAGTCAGTTATTTATCTTTGCTGTACCGAAATGTCCAATGGCAAGAGAATTTTCATATTCAAGAATTCAGAAGAAAAATTCAAATTATTCTGAAGAATTCAGAGGAGAATTAAAATTTCCAACTAGAATGTCATTTTTAATCTTAAATCGAAATTCTTAATTGGCTTAACATGTTTATCTTTGATCATGAGATACATCAAAACATTATTTTAATGAATATGATTGTCTTTTTGTAAAGAAGATGTGGGAAGCAATTATAGTGGGAGGGGGAGAACAAAAAGCAAACAAAATAAGACATTCTTTTAATAATCATATGAGTTACTCAACTTCTTAGGAGAGATGATTTTTTTAAATGACATTCCATGATGTAAAATGCAGGAATTTTTATTTTCCCTTAAAAGATTTTATAAAAATGATGTTATAAAAGAAATCTAAATATATTTGGTTTTTCACTTAATATAATTTTTCTATTTTGTTTTAATATTAAATTTTATAAATAAATTAAGTTTACTTTTTTTCACGAAGGATTACAAAAACTACAAAAATGTTTGATTCAAAAACAGTATAGAACTAGATTTTGATATCAAAGCTTATTTTGATCTGAGATTTGCAACTTCTTTTCTCAAATAAAACAGCTTTTAAACATTAAATCAATATTCTTGTTTAATTTAGAGAAATGAATTTTGTAAGGAAATTTAAGCTAGTTTCGTATTATCAAATAATAGGGAGCGTAATATTTTTTGTTATCTGATTCAGCTTTTATCTTTACCTTTTGATTTTCAATTCAAAATTTTACGAGTTCGATTCTTGTCTTAGTCATGGCTGTTTATAGCGTTTCATAATAGATTTTAACTGTAAGTTCAATCAAATCAACTTAGTGGAAAGTAATGTTATTAAAACCAAATTAAATGAAATCAAAGTATTTCTCATAATCTCCTGAAATTTGCTAGTAATTTTTATAGTAACGCTTTCTTAAATACTCTGAAAATCAATACTTGAATTGTTTTACAACTCGTGAAAATAACTCAAGTATAATATTACAATTTGTAGCTCTTTTTGTCTAAAGAAATCTAGTAGATGCAACGATCTCTTTAGACAAGTTTTTGAAAGTAGTTTGAAAGTGAAAGATGGTGCTCTCCTCTTCAGAAACCATCAAAAGACCACCGTGCTGAAGAGGAAGATATATGTTAAAAATTAAGTAGAGTCTAATTGCTTTGTATTGGTGTATCATGGCATGGAGAAGACGGTGCACTTCTCAGATGTTGACCTCGTCTTTTAATCAAAGTTAGAGATGATTGGATGGAAATAGTTCGAAAATTCCATTAGCAGAAATTAATAACTGGAAACGTATTGCAGTATATAACCTAACCTTTTTATATATTAAATAAATAACTCTTACAAATATGTATTAAATGTGTTATATTTAATTAAATTTGTATTTTTCCAACTTATTTTAATTTAAGACTTTTTTTTTAATTTTTCTTCGTAGATGATTCGCGAAGGGTAAAAGTGTTTACCTAAATTTATAATATTTTCTCAACAAAGTAATGAATTTAATAAAAAATATTATTCCATCTTCAATTAAAAAATATTTTTGTAGTCTCTGTTTGCCTTATTAAGCAACTTATCTAACTATAAAGCTAAAATTTAAAACTCTTGCATAAAATATCAGCATTTTTTAACTTTTTAAAATGGTTCTCTTGCGAAAGATATATTTACTTAGTTAGAGTTTTCAATAAAATTGATAATATAGCCGAGTATAAATCTAATAAAATTATTAACTATTTCGTATCATGGATATATTTTTCTTATAAATTTATACATTTACAACATTTATAGCATAAACTTTTCTTCTTTGGGAATTTAAATTCCAGGAAATTTTTCTCATTTTGTTTTTGAGATTTGGTAATATGATAAGTTATACGGGTACATTAACTATGTTCGAAAATTTATTCCTTGAGTAAATATCGATTTATTATAATTCGTTGCATCTTAATATGATAAAGCGTTGAAAAATTATTCTTTGAAAAAATGTTTCCCAGACGAAAGTTTATTTATTATTTAAAGAACGTTAATAAAAATTGTTCTTGGAAAAACATTTCTCTAACGATAACTTATATCTTGTTCGAGGAAAGTCAATAAGCAAAATATTCTGAAAAAAAATATATCTCAGACGAAAATTTACTTATTTAAGGAAAGTTTATAAAAAAATTTGCTGATATGAATTTTTATCAGTTTACTGCTTTTATTTTATTATTAATGTTACATGCTATTGTTTGTGCCCACAGAAGTTTATAAAGAATAGTAAACTAGTATTTAAGAAATTTATTTAATATAATCTTATCTTACCAGAAACAGAGATACTTAGGCTATGGAACAGGTGGATCTCTCATAAAGTTTATGGGCTTTTAAATTATGTGAGAGTACTCGCACATAGAGAATCAATTTTTTTATTCAATGACTTTAATGTGAATTTTTATTGATAGCCTCTCATAATTATTCCCTTGTTTCTCTTCATTGGAAATTGCAAGTAAACAGTTTGCAAGTATGCGAAAAAAATATTGAACATGGACATTAAGGAAATAAAGGAAATTTAAATTTTTTTTAATTAAAAAAATGGTATTACTTTTTGGAATAGGAGATCAAACTCGATCTTAGCCTTTGTTGAATAATGGCAACAATGTGTTCCATTTCTGCTTGAAACATTCTTTATATTTGTCTGAGACGGATTCTTAGATATGAAGGCGTTTCATTATCCATAAAAAATATTTTCTTGAAGCTATAGAAGGTGAATGTTTAAAATACCTTACAAGTTAAACTTCGCAGTTATGTTAAGTTTTAGCTATGTTGATTTGAAACTCCAATAGTTCATTAGCAACAAAAAAATAGTAAGAAATCGGAGAAGTCATTAGGAATCAATAATCACGTTATTGTACAACAAAAACGAAGAATTTTTGCTGAATGAAAAAGATAAGATTATTTTTGAAGATTGAAGCTACATCGACACCAAGCTGTAAATAGTCCAACATTTACAGTTTGTTGCAAGGTTTTTAAAAAGCAGCATTCTTATTGAAAGATTTTTCCCAGTTATGAGACGCATTTTTATTAGTCAGGGGTGTTAACTCGGTAAATTCCTAAGCAGCCTCTCCCATAGAATGAGATATTTAAATTAGAAATGAACACGCAAATCTTGTTTATTACATCTGTTGTAGTGGACATTTGGGATGTAACCGTAAGTGTATGAAAAGACCTCGTGAAATAATAATTTCGGTGGATGTTTAAGAAATCAACATCCTTCAGGGATTAGAATGCCGTTTCGTGGAATCAAATCCGTATCTCCTTTCAATAATGATTAAAATCGAACTTCAATAATGATTAAAATCGACTCTCTGAAGTTTATCCAAAATATACATCTGAAGTTTATTTCGGCAAAATGTGGCCCTGGGAATCAATTGACAACGGGTTCCACCCATCCAAAACTTGTCTTAAGCTTAATAATACTTAGGCCGGTTAACACATCTCAACTTATTATCCATACTATGGAAGTTTTCCTAAGGTCTGTCAGTTCATACTTAAAGCAAATGGTATTAAATTAGAAAGAATTGCTTATTTTAAAATGTATGTCACCTGAAACTTAGATTTGTGGCTTTAATGCGATGTAATTCCACAATACAGGGTTAACGTAAATGATTGTTTCCATTCGAAAAGGTTATATTTTCAAAAATATTACACGTATAGACATGAAAGACACATGAAAAGATTTACAACTTACCAAATTTATACAATCTTACAAATGTTTATTATGCGTGTTATCTTTGCTATCATGTGATATCCATATAATAATCAAACTCCATGCGTTTTCTAGCCAACAAATAGAGTCCTTGGAATTGCTAATACCAACACAAAATGCTTTGTTTACACAGTAATTCTTTAACATACTCTCCTCTGAAAGCACTTTAAAAACTATAACAAACAAATACTAGCACATTCAAGGACACAAAATTTTCTTTTGCTTGCTCCCCCCCCCCACTATTTCAACAAATACTGTCTCTCTCGATCGGAAGGATAAGGAAATCGCTCTGACATCAGAAATATACTGTACAAATTTAATGATTTGCTGTTCGTTTCACGTAACTGTCCTATGTGACCAAGTAATACTTTGAAAATATAGCCTTTTCGAAACGAATGAATCATTTATGCTTACCTTGTATAATAAGGACATTTATATAAAAATATTATTTACTAACCTTAAAATCGAAGACTTAAAAGTTTATAAATAGCACAAATTAAATATTAAATACTTAATAAATAAAGTATTATTATTTTTAGCTTTTATTTATATTTCACGAGTTGTTCTTTCTTATATGGTTGGCTGTTGCACATTTTTCTCTAACATTTCAAATAACAGAAAATTTTATCTGGCAACGGTCCCTTCCCACCGTCTTCAATCAATACGATTTCTTCGGCGACTGATTGATACGATTTCCATTCATAAATAAATTTTGTATTGGAAAGAACGTACCACCAATATTCGACGGTTCCCCACCGTTGCCACTAATATATTCATAAATATATAACTCGCATAGGATGGAAGAGATTCATGGAACTCGGGGAAGATTGTGGTGTAAATATAAATAATCTTCCCCGCAAAGCGCAGGAAGACGATATTTTATTCAGATTCCATCCTTGGAAAGTTTCGGAGGGTTTTTCTCGACCCTTTCTTCACTAGCCCATCACGAGGTGGATATATGAATAAAAAATCTTTCATTCGGTTCCGGCGTTCCCTCCTAACTCCTCTCCCCACACATCACCCTAATGATGGATTCAACGTCATAACTCATGTAGAAGGGGCGTTGTTCGAATTTTTCCTGTTCTAGTAAAAGAAGAATAAACGAAGAGGAAGCGGCTTAAAGTTGAATAAAAATCGTCTGCATTTTATAGAATCTTGTTTACCAGGATGTAAGTTCTTCGAAAAAAATTTTTTTTGATAATGTAGTTTAACATCTCACTTTTTCTATTCTTTCTTAAAAAAGCGTCATAGAATATTTTAATATATTTAGAATTCCAGACGATAATTTTTAAATGGCATGAAAAATTATTGCCATAAAATTCTTTTGTAGAATTAAAAAAATTGAAAAAAAGAACAAATTATTGGCTCAAAACAAATACAAACTATTTCCTGATGTCTCCTGACGTTTCTTTAATCTTTTAAATCAATGGTTGTGAATTATCTTTGATCTATTTTCAATATGACAACATCTTTGATGATCTTATTATTCAAACATAATTGATTTACGTTATAGAAACATCTTTGATGATCAACACCTTTGATGATTTATCACAAACTTCAATAGCTCGTTTGTTATAATGTGTTTATTTTTAAATATTTATTTTTAATTATCTAATGGAATTTTAATTTATTTCTTAGTTTACATTTTTAATCTGAAAAAAGAATAATTTCAAATCAACAAATTAAGAAATGCAATTCATAAAATTTTTATGTAAAAATGAAATGTTTGAGAAAATGGTCTGAAATTTTTTATTACTTATTTGGACGTTGAATAAAATCCTTATAACTTCAAATGAGAAGTTATTTGAACTTTAACCAATTATGAAGAAAATACTCATGATAGTTATTTTCATAAATCTAACTAACATTAAAAGTTTTCTTCAATGTTATCATTTTCAACCATAAGAATCAAAATTGAAGCTTGATTCTTTTTACAGACATATTCATCATTTACAGCACTGGCGGGACAAACTCAAAGATAAAGAAATTCAATTTTCCATCTAAGTGTTGAAAATGGAACAGTGACATTATGTTAATTGTAACCATGGTAACAAATTGAAGAAACGTAGCAATGAAGAATTATTAAAAATGTTGTGATGTGTTATTGTAGTGATGTTAGTGTATATATGTTTACATAAAAATAAAATATAATTTGTTAATTTGTAATTAGAAATAGAGGGCTTTTTGTAATTATTAGTTTGAATCATTATAAAGTATTTTTAAATGAAAAAACATTCAATACAAAAAATAATATAGTTTTAAAAATAACCAGAAAGGAATATTTACGGATTCAAAACTCAAAATAAGATTCAACTGATGTTCAAAAATATAGCAGAAAAGACTATTTCAAGATTCGGGAAGGAATTAATCAGTTTCAAAAGATATTACAGGAAAGGATTATTTCTGGATTAAGAAGAATTCGATATTAGAGTCAATCCTGTTTCAAAGTACTACAAAAAAGAAAGTTTCAGGTTTTCGAAAAAATTCAACGCAAAAATCAATAGATTTTCAAAAACACTGTAGAAACAAATATTTGTGTTTTGAATTTTGTGCATTTTTTTTATCTCGCACTTGCTTTAGTAAAGATTTTCGAGGACGTCAAATGGTTTTTTAAACCAATAACGCTTAACGTTCACTCAGTATGATGTTGAGTAGTTGTCCAATTCTTACATAGAATTCACAAATATGTCATTTAAACCATTGCATTTTCAGATCCTAAATTCATCAAAAGCACGTGAAACTTTTTCAAAGGAGCACTCAAAAAAAAATCTGACACTTTTACAAGCAGGCAAAAATATACTTTCACTAATATTCTAAAATTCTTTAGCTGTTAAGGTGATAATGGAAAACATCCGTCAAATGATAAGATAATGAAATGATGAACTGCTGTTCAAATGAAAAGGAGAATATCAAATGATGAATTTATTGTCAAATGACGAAATGATATTTCCTCGTTTAGTATTATACTTGTAAGTGTTCCTTCCAGTTCATGGTGGCACTCTCTCATGATTGTTAGTAGATAGACAACAATTTAATCTATAGAAAACAAGCAAGGATTGTTTTCGACTACGACAATGAATGGAAAACCAATGCAACTGCTAAATAATAAAAAAAACATTTTGCATAGGATATGACCAATTTATGATATACAGAGATGTCTTTCGGACACCCTTAGAATTATAAAAATGGTTGTTAGAAAAATCTTTTTTTTATAAATGCCTTTTTGTATTTTTATTCATCTTCATAGACAATAGGGAGAGCCAAGTCATTAAATGTTCTAAAAAACTTATTCTAATGAAAATGCTTACAAATCATTGCTGCAAATAATTAACTAGTTTACATGAAAATATATAGTTTGATGCAGACTTACGTATGATTTTATGATCCGAAAATTTTTGAGACTTTTTTTTCTTTAATTTGCAATTGTGGAAGCCTGATTGGTTGAGACAACTCATTCGATCCTTTAAAGTGCAATTAGAAACCATCAAGTTGATTGGGTTTGTAACCGTTAAATACTCGTTGGACTTTAAAAAATATTTCATAGGAAATAGATTCAATTTATGAAGTATGAGGAATGCTAGCACGATCTCATTATTTGTCTTTATTTGAAAACTTGGTGATGTTTATTGTTGGTGGGGTAATTGATTGCTTCATTCCAGGACCCTGTAAATAATATTCTGTATGTTTTGTCTTTTGCATTTGGGTTTATTCAAGTTAGAGGGATAATTCTATTAAATAACAGACAGCAATTAAAATTCAACGAAATACAAACAGAAATAGCAATGATTTTAAGCAAGAACACCAAAGAAAAGAAAAGGCATCGGATTTTTTCTCGTTAAAGAGTTTTCTGTTTGGAGAATTCCAAGAAACAATACTAAATGAACCATTTTCAATTTTTTCTACAAAGATTCATTAATTTATTAAATAAAAAAACGAACTTCAAATTTAAGCTTACAAAGCATACAAAAGTACAATTTAAAGGATTATTACAAATTATTTAATTGTAGTGAAACATTGAAATAGCCCAAATTATCTTCACTATAAAAATTTAATTAATTAAAAATTATTAAAGTTCTCTGATTGATAAAAAATTGATAAACACTTTACACGATGAAAATTAAATTCGTATGAAAATTTAAATCTCTAAAATATAATTAAATATGTAAATGTATTTAAAGTTGATATGTAAAGTTGTTATTTTTAACGAGCAAATAAATTGAAATAACTGCTTATGAAAAATATTAATTTTAATAAGAAAATATTGAAAATTTTGTAATACATTTTTTTTGAAATTTTTTGCTTTTAAAATTTGTAAAATGAAATTATTATGCAAATCATATTAATATTTTTAATTTATTTAACTCCTAAAATAATTTAATTTATATTTAATAAGGATTGAGATTCGTTCATGTAGGAGAATGAGTAAAACGATAGAATTCAGGAACAATTTCTATATTATTAAAACTGTAATAATAAAAAAAGTACGTAATAAAATATAGCTAAATTAAATTATTTGTAATAAAATAGAGCGCTATACATTTCTACTTCGAGTCCAGAATAAAAATTATAAAAAAAGTGATAATACATGAAACTTATATATATATATATATATATATATATATATATATATATATATATATATATATATATAAAGAAAATGGATTAAATGCACTTTTAAAACTAAGATAATATAATCATAAGAACTTAAAAATATAAGAATTAAAAGGTAGAATCCAGATATCTAGATAATGTTTCTACTTATACGAGAAAACAATACAAGAAAGGAGAGTGCCCAATTTTTATACATTCGTAGAATAATTAAAAATGATGTGAAGTTTGTTTTTCCTATAGAACAGTGTATATGATGAAAAGCAACATTTACAGGACTTCCATCTAAAATTAATATCAGTGGAAAAAATCAATAAATTAATGTATATATATATATGTGTGTGTATATAAGTTAAATCATATTTCAACAATTTGCAGAGTTTTTACGAATTGTGTTTTTTTGTCTTTCCCCTCATATGTAAGTGTTTTCGATAAAACAACATCGAATGTTATGGAAAATTTTAGTGGCTGGTAATCACGTGTCTACATTAATATAAAAGAAGAAAGGCATCTCCCCACTTATCTTCTCCTCAGAGCTAATTACTGTAATCATATCATACTTATATAAACCCAAAAGTTTATTTTCAGAGTTCAGAAAAGGTACAGAGAGTTGGATCCTCACAAAATTCCGAAAGAGATGACTGGTGAAGAAGCCCACACTGTAACAGTACCTTTAGAGAAAGTGGAGAAAATGCCTGAGCTTCGGGTACCATTTTATTTGTTTGTTTTACTTAACATTTTTTTTATTATAAATTTTTACGAGAACAAAGATATTTTGAACACACTTCATACATTGTGTTTGATTCATTTAAATTAACAGAATCAAGGGCATTTAAAAAGTAAGCATTTTTTTTATAAACTTATGAAAATAATGATGAAGAACTTCTAAGCTTTTGAATGATCATCACATCAAGTTGATTATATCAAAATTATTACATAAATTTTTTGTGCTAGGCACGCAATAGTTAAGTTTTAAAGTATTAAGAATATTAAATTTTGGCATGGCATGCGTTTCTGTAACACAACTACCATTGCACAAAATAGGTAACAATGGATAATAGCAGAATTTTTTGTTGTTGGGGTTGCAGACGCACCTGAATAATGCAGTTGCAACATTTTCTACGATCTTAAAGTCAATTGGAATATCTTTGATTTGTGATGTTATGATATCTTTCTATGGATGTATAACTACCCAAAAGCCTTTTGTTCTCAAATAATATCAGGTTTTATGTGGCTTTTATATCTTGAAATACGACTTTTTTGAGAATTTTTCGGTTATTAATTTCATCAGAACTTTCTCCATTCGAATTAGAGTTTGGTTATTTTACAGCTGATTTAATTCTATTGAATATCAATTTTTTAATTATTCATTGTAACAAGTTATTATCGTTTGGCTTAAGAAAGCAGAGTGAAAGCTACGTGCTGTAGGTGATCTTCCATCAAGCCACTGCATCTTCATTAAATATGTAAGTATCCATATGGAATTGAATCAAAATAAACTTAACACATCAATATGGCGAATTATGCAAATGATCAAACATACAACACAAGTGAGCTTTGTGGAAATCTGTTGATTGATTTGCGAGGCAGGTAGAACTTAAAACAACCACTGCATTTGCAACTGTGTTGAAATGTAAAATACACGTTATGACAAGGTAAAGATGTAAATACTTGATGTTGTTAGATACTGAGAGGGATTGCATATAAACTTCAGATCGGCTGGCGTATTGGATGGAGCAATATAGTAAGTTATATTACAGAGCTTATACAATGATTCTGAATATCTCCAAGCAATAAATAGGAAATTAGGACTGCGCAAACAGAAGAATAACTATACCCAAGCAAACAAAGAAACAATTCTTTCATTCAACCACCCATCTGCAATCAAACATTTAATGACACTTGTCATTGAATTTTGCAGGCATCCAGTGATATAAGGAAATAGCATTCAGAGACGATTAATTGAGGATGGTTTCAGATCCTGATGAGTGATTTCCCAATAAAAAGTCATAGAGGGAATAGAGACAAAACGGTGCCTCTTACGATTAAATATCCATTGCTTCACCACTGATGGAATATCTTTAGATTGGGCATGGATATTTGTAGTAGTTTGAGATCCATTTTAAGTCTCCTATCCATGTCTTCGCCTTCGTGTGCAAAAATCACACAGAAAGAAGACAAAAGTAATCCACTGAGACTAAATTTCTCACTCTGATGACTATCCTATACAATGAAGAAGTCAGTTGCAGAAGACAGTGTTTATATATAAAAAAAGTACACAGCTATTATAACTAGCACGATAATTATGAGATTGATCTTTTGGTATACTTTCTATCAGGCTCACATCTCACAGGTAAGTCGATGACTGGGTGATTCTGGGTATTTGACCAGCCAGATTTGTTTTCCTAAAAGATCGGCATTTCAATAATACTTAGTGGTCATAATAATGTCATTAAGATACTAAAAGCCTTGAGTAGCTAATAAGTTACCAAGAATTTTCGCCAATTAAGCGTATTGGGACCTGTTAAACAGACAAGCCATCAAGGAATTTTGATAAAGAAGCATATTTCTTACAAGATTTACAATTGTGGATCATTTGCCATTTAACAGATATTTATATGTAGAATCAGCTAACTATGATTCTGCACATAAATATCAGATTATCATTGCAAGACCTAAAAGCATTTGCTTAAATTGTTGCCAATGTTTTTACCTTCTATTATGGACCCCCTATTTAATTAAATGTCAAGTTTTCTTATGAACAGTGGTTTTATCATTGATTGAATATCATGTTCCGTCAATTTCAAGGACATACATTTTAAGCTCCAAGGATTAAATTCTTTGTATTACCAAACAATGTTCTTATGCGTAATTTCATACATTTATCTTAGTTTTTTTGAATGCATGATTTTTTCAACAAATTATTCTATGATTATGTAATTTATGTTAATCATTGAATATTTTTTGCATTATGTTTAAAATAAAATTCTAAGAACTCAAGTTTTTAAGAATTCAAAATTATTTCAGGAGAATCCTTTTCGACAACGTATTTGCAAGGTTTTTTCAAATGATGGCAGCGGCAACATGACTTTTGACGATTTCTTGGACATGCTGTCCTGCTTTAGCGAACAAGCTCCTAGGGATGTTAAAGTTGTCTATGCCTTCAGAATTTATGGTATAGTACAAATCTTTAATTTTTCAAAATTAATAAAAAACTTGATAAATTAAAGCGATTGAAAAAGTAAATGAAGTATTATTTGCTCATACATCAAGATTATTAATCAAATTAATAATATATAAAATTTATTAAAGTATAAAATTTCCTATCCTTATTTTTGAATTACAAGTGTAGACACAACAAACTACAAGCATTGCTCTTATTAATTTTCTTGGTATTCACTTATTGATTATTTACAAGCTACGAATTCTGTGAAATAGTTTCAGTGAAAGAATTTAATTGAACGACATCCACCAGGTGGAGCAATCAAACCGATAAAATTATGATTTCAACACCTAAAATATAGTGATTTTGGAATTAGATCTAACACATTTCCCAGATACTCCCAAAAAATACATAAAGCTTAGAATAGTTAAATTAAATATTCTAAGCTGAACTTCCAAAATAAAAACTTTATTTTTGAAGAAAAATATCTGTTTATATTGTATTTAAACCAAACAATTCTGACAGTATACTAGAGTAATATATTGATAAATTTTGTGAATATTAAGTTTTTAAAGTTGCCTGTTTTTCAATTATCTTGCGTATCATACAAATAATCAAATATTCTAACATCGAAATAAATAAAATTATTGTGAAAGTGAATTAAATTGAATTTGAAAAATATTAATCTATCAAAGGAGCGTTTTTTTTATAAATAGTGATTCAAAATGAATAAACATGGAGAGGAATGTAGCAAATATAGATAAAGAGGACCCAATGTATGAGAAGTCATTTTTATATCTTTACTAAATCAAATATTTCAGGAAATATCATTCCAGATGCAGACGATTTCTCTACTGCAAATATTCGAAATAAATTCGGTAGGATCTATTTGAGAGCAAATATATATATATAAATGTTTGATATTAACGTAAGGAGTTAGGAAAAAGGGAAGAACATAGTGAAAAAAGATTTTTTTTTTTTCATCTAGTATAGACTTGAATGATATTGAAAATCTAGATGAAAAACGCGAAGATAAATCTGCTATATTTTCCAATTTCGTTAAAGAAAAAAAAAAAAAAAAAAAAAGGGAAACGTAGCTGTTTTTTATTTGATTTCCTTTAACACAGTTCATTCGGAAATAATATTTTGTTCAAAGTAAGATTCTAAATTTTTCTGACAGGATTTTTTTCATCTCTATTTGTCGAATAATATTTTGGAAATCAAGGAATTTTTTAACGAATAAAAATAGCATGGAAAAAAAAGTGTGAAAAAAATCATTTTTTCTGGTTTTTTTAACTGGAGAAAATGAAAGGTAGGGGAATAGTTTGTTCGCCAAAAGGCACATATAGGAACAGTTCGTTAGCTCCGAAAGAGAATTCTGATTGGTGTACACAGAAAATTCGTCAATAAAGTGAAACTTCTGGCAAGATATTGGTTTTTTTTTTCTTTTTTATTATTTTTTTCTTAAGCTTCAGGAAAAAGAAGTGGGATTAAGAACTAAGAAGTTTTGATAAAGGTTATTTCTTTTTTACTAAGAAAATAAACAGTTCCATTAAATCCTCACGAACAAGTAAAAGCAACTGGAAATAAGCATTTCATATCAATGATGTTATCTTAATTCACAAAGGTAACAAGAAGTGAAACTAAGTTAAACTCTCGCCCTATTCAATTTCAGTTCTCCCCTAAGAAATTTTAATTATTTTTTCATTAAGTACCTCAAAAAGTGAAAATGTTTCTTTCTTAATTTAAAAAGTAGTTTTATCTTAATATTTTTCTATATTTAAAACCAAAAAAGAAATAATAATTATAAATAAATAAATAATCGAAAAGTCAATACACTAAACTAAAATAAAAAATAAAATGTGTTTTATTAATAACCAAAACAATAAATATAAAAATTTCAATACATACATATTTTACAAATTTTATTTTAATTGTATATTTGCTTTTAAAAATGAAAAACAATGAACATGTTTTCTAAAATGATATAAACATCATGATGCGTTAACATTTCCTGTATTTCTGTTTGAGAGGATGTCTAGTTTTTTCATAAATTAAAACAATTGGTATCATAACAATTTTAAGATCACGTTGTCGATAGACTAACAATACATTTCTGTTAAATAAAATACCTTTACTTGAGAATTTTTGAAGATGATCGGAGATACTGGTACAAGGCAAGGACTAAAAACTAAAAAAAAAATCTTCGGCAATTAGCCGGACTAAAATTCCAGCAAATTGCAAAAATACTACACTCACCACTCGTATTTCAATCTCTATTTTTAGTAGTGTTTATTTCCTATTTTAAGGTTCTGAAAACGCAAACTTTCCTCTAAATCAATTATTCTCCTACAGACCAAATTATTATGATAGATTAAAAAGGATTTGTGGGGATTAAGTTACTATTATATATATATATATATATATATATATATATATATATATATATATATATATATATATATATATATAGAGAGAGAGAGAGAGAGAGAGAGAGAGAGAAAACAAGTTTCATTTTCAATTAGTGAAAGATCATCAAACTAGGTCTAACTGTTGTTACAATGTATACCCACTGACAATCTTTTTATTACTATGTCCATGTCATACATCAAAGAATTCAATAATAAAATACTTAATAAAAGGTTTTACAAATTATTAATATGTTTATTTACTCTTAATATTTTTTATTTGTATTTTATTATTGTGTAAGCAGATAAATATATGAAGTTCATACACTTACAAAAATTTAAAATCTTGTACAGCTTTCAGTTACATTTATCTACAACGAAACAATTCCTTTATATTACCGAATCCATTGAAAAAATGAAAGATAAATGTTTCGTTCCCGCTTGGAGTGGTTCAACAATCCACCAACAAGATGAAAAATTTGCATCCTTGCCATGTACAACAAGAAATAGCTTTTTATTGCATGAATCAAACAGAGGTAGTTTGCAGATAATATCAAAAGTTTGTGGGTAAATGAAAGTGCAACTATGCCTATTATTTTTGATAGATGATTCACGAATTCACTTTCCTGTGCAACATCGGTAAATCCTCGGATTTTTAGATCGAAGTAAAGAAGAGCACAGAAATTTTTTTATATTATTTTTCGATGGCTAATTAATAGAGTGAAATTATAAAAGACATCAATATCCGACGTTTAAATAGTTTATTATAATATCAGTAATAATTGATTATACATTTAAAAGTATTTTTAAATAAATCATCACTTATTACTGATATTATTTATCACCAATTTTGGCATTTAATCATTTCTTTCTTTAAACATTATTATGTTCAACACAGGGGTCTGTAGGATTATTTATATATATATATATATATATATATATATATAATACACATTCTCTTCGATATCGATTAATAAATTTCAATTGAAATATATATTTTCCTGTAGCACGAAAAGTTAAGGACGAAAAATGGATGAAATAAATTAAATGAAAGAATGTCTGTCTGTGGTATAATTCATTAATTTCCCAATCGAGATTTGTTAAAGTAATGCGTCACTTGAATAGTCTAATCAAAATTTAACCAATCATAAATCTCTCAATCTTGCACAACTCAAAATTTCTGGATCATGAGTAATTACTTTATAAGTGATTTTTGCTATATGTATCTAAACTTTTCGATTAGGAGATGTACTGAATATTGTTATGATTTTCTTCGTAACAACGAGGATATGATTCAGAAATGAAGATTAGTTTTCTTCTAAGCACTTTATTTACAGTTCTCAATGTCTACATATCGAAGGTTTTATATAGACTATAAGCTTATACAATTTCCATGACATAAAATAGAAATAATACCGCAGAGCTCTCAATTACCTAGCGGCTTGACTAAGGCTTCTTCCATGTAGGTACTTAAATTCTAGAACATTCCTATAGTAACTCGGTTCCTTATGATCGTCTTGACTCGAAACTTCGAAAATGTTAATTTACTTTTAATTGTCAAGTGTCACCAAAAATAACGTATTTATAAGCTCTGAAAACCACTATTTTCAATTAAAATTATAAAATTTTTTAGACATTTATATTAACACTATTTAAATTTTTCATAAAAGTATTTTCATATGAGTTCAACTCAATAATCTTAGATCGAAAGCTGATATTATTCAACAAAGAAATTTTTTTAATTAATCGAAAATTCTTACACAATTCTATAGCTTTAAAAACTTGTGCAGGGTACGTTTGTATACACTGGAATCGGTTGATTTGCATGTAAATAACGTCATTAATTGAATAACAGAATATGATATGAATGATACTTCTCTTGTAGCTCCAGCTAAGGGATAAAATTATGCAGTACATATATTCTATTGAAAAAATGATTGCTAAACTATGGAAAGTTAGAGCATATTAATCATTCACAAATGTACAGGAATGAAAATAAAAAATCAGTTATATTTTGACGAATTACTTTGTTAACTTTATGAATTGTATTTCATTACAAATTGATGACAGACCAAATGCTGCTTGGTGATATTTTAAATGAGGCTATAATAGTATCTTTTGCTGCTATTCGGAGGACAAATAAGCTGAAATTCGAGACTTTAATTAAAAAAATTTTTTAAATCTACACAATATGCATGCTCAATCTAAAATGCTGTATTCAAAAGATTGAAAGTCGATTTAAATCTTATGAAATATTGGAAATTAATGAGAATATTGGAAATGACTATACACTAGAATTTGAGAATTAACTTGTAAACTCATCATATTGCAAAGTTGAACGTCCAATTTTTTAAAAAAAAAAACTTTTAAGACAGCACTACTGTGAAATTTATTAATTCTGATTAAGTATACTTTCAGGAAGATATCAAATACAAGTCAACAATATAGTTCCTTTTATTACATGCATTTCTAGCGAGAGCTAAGTTGTTGTGGCATATCCTCCGGTGGTCTGACAAGATCCATCACACTGTTGATACTAAAGAAGTCAAGGACATGGAAGGGGGACTAATATATGTCCTCTCTGTCCAGATTGTGCTTAGCAGAAGTTTGCATTTTGAGCTGGCTACAAATACCAGAGCAATGCATGCCAGAGCTTTAAACATTTATTACACTGTTTGATTTTAAAAAAAGTAACTAGCGATTTTTTCATTGAATGTTGGTTACAACAAAAGTAGAGACCTTCTTTTGTTTAAATTTTAATATCTAATTAGATTACACTTTAGAATGACCCTTTCTATAATTTAACTTAAATATAATCCAATAATTTTATCGCTCGAAATATTTCACAACTACATCTGGTTATTGAAATTTCCATAGTCATTTTATAATCCCACGTTATTTTCAGAAACTTGATTTCAGATTTACACTTGTTTCTCGTTACGTTGCTCTATTAAACTGAATACAGTCTAAATAGCTAACAAACTATGCTTTTTCGAATGTTCTCTCAGATTACGATGGCGACAAGTTCATCGGAGCGGATGACATAAGACAAGCAACAATCGCTCTGACCAGAAGTGAGTTGAATTCGGACGAAGTCAGCTTGGTAGTGGAGAAAGTTCTGGAAGAAGGAGACAATGACGACGACGGAAAATTGTCTTTTATGGAGTTTCAGAGTATCATTTCCAAAGCCCCTGACTTTTTAAGGTGAGAAAATTCTTCAAAGTAATAAATTAGTTCAAAAGATTAACATTTTCCCATTACTCAAAGGTGCAAAGTTATCGAATACAATGAATCAGTGTTATCACAAATTAATAATTCCTTCACCTAAACATTAACAATATGATAATAAATATGAAAACAAAATATTTAAAAAAGATCCTTTCCTGATATTGTTTTCCCAAACATATTAAAGTTATTTCTTAAATTCTTTCTTTAATATCTGTACTTTTACAATCAGATCGGACGTTTTCGTTTCCATTTTTGTTCATTTTAAAAACGTCGTTAATTATAGAACTATACACACTAAGCCTTCTTTCACAATCGACGAAAATGTTCGCCTCCTAACGTTTCTTTGAAAGTCTTAAATAAATGGTAGCCTGAAGATGCTAAGTGGTAATTGTATTTTCCACTAAACAATTCCATACAAAGTCATAAAGTATCCAGTCTCTAAGAAAAAGGAAAGTAAATTAAAGAAATATAGGATCATATATATACTTTGATTTAATATTAAAATTTCAAGCCTTCCCCAATATATACCCTTCCTTCCAGAATAGTCTAGGTTGATCTTCCAAGTTGCTTGATCTTTTTTTGTATGAGGGCTAATTGGATCAGAACTCATGATTTAAAGAGGATTCTGAACCATAACAAATATTCGCTTTTGCAGTCCAAATCAAACCTGTATCCGAAGAAACGAAAGTCAGAACGTTAAGCTATTTAGCAGGCTAATTTGCCAACAATTCCAAAACTGAGTGTAAAAAAATAGTAGCCCGTTACATGATTTTTTTAAAAAATAAAATGACCAACTGTGATTTAGTATTCCTCACTCAAGTAGTTTTCAGTTGTCGGGTGTCATGGTCGAAGTTTAGAAAATCTCAAATTAGCTCAATTCCAAGTAAATTATATTTTTAAAAGGGCTGCACACATTCATTTGAAATTCAATTATTTTTATAGAAGTAATTTTGTCCTTTCATAGCAACTTTTAGAGCGTGCAGTACATTTAATCTTTTTTTATAATTCGAGCGTCACTAGTATTCTTATGACGGATTTCAAGAATTGATATACTTTGAAATTTAAATTCTTTATCCTAGTTATATTATCAGTTTGAAATTGGTCGTTTGTCAATCATTATCGACAACATAATAATTTTATTGAATACAAAGATGAATATTTCAAAAAGATATTAACAACAGTTACTAAACAAAAACAGATTCTTTTTTTTTTCAAATAAGATAATTAACATTTGAAAAATTGTCAGTTTTCAGTTAATATCTTGATGTTTGGTTAGTATTGTTCATTAATAACGTTTTGCCAATGAAAATTTGAAATTTTGAGAGGTTCAAATGGAAAAAATGAATACAAACAATTTGAATACTTGCACAATTAATCACTAGACTAGAAACAGAAATAAAAATTTACGCATGGTATCATCTGTCAATAATTAAAGCTACAACTGCAACATTAACATTTAAGTTGACATTTTAGTCCAAATATTTACTGAAATCATAAAATTTAGTTGTCTTTAGGAATGGATCTACCTGCTGCAGTTTCAAGTGAAATGAGTCTCAAAGACAGCTTATTTAGTTCACCAAATAGGAATATCGTTGTCAAAAGAAAGAAGTTGAAAGATTGTAATGAAATGAAAGTAGTAGCAAGGATGGTTCTACCAGTATTTACCTTAGAATCTCTTATAGCCTTTTCTAAAGCTTTGCTAAGCAAAACGAATGAAGGGGAGGATCTCCTTGTCCCAAACTTTCTTCTATATCAAAAGGTTTCGAGAGGCTTTTGACCCTGAACTTACATTCTTAAGAGTCAGCCTAGTAAGACATCAGTTTCGTTGTTAAATTAAATTCCCTTATGGTTTCAGTCCACACAAATATAAGATTAAAATTTTTTTTAGTCTATATTTTTGCAGAATAGCAATACAAACATTTTTTGTTGCTTATATAAATGAAAAGTCAATTTTAGCATAATACTTGTAGTTCTAAAAAATGCAACACTATTATAACTTTTACTTTGGATTGAAATTCTAGACTACAATACTAATATTGCATTTTTTCTGAATGTAAAAAAGCAACTGAAAGAAAAGATTTGCTAGACATTAATTGTACTTTTCTGTTAGTCCCAGTTAAAATGTTTTTATTTTTTTTACATGAATGCCCACTCGTAACATTCAATTAAATGACATCTTCCACTTTGAATTTTTGTATATTAGAAAATATATATTCCACATCAGTTTAGTAGTTTTTTTTAATAATGGGACCAAATATATTTAAAATGTGTAAAAATTACCATAACATAATAATCTTAGTAACCAATAAAAATTATACCTGGTATTTCTGAAAATTACTTTTCTTTAAATTATATTAATGAATTTCATTTAAATATAACATAGTAAATTAAAATCTTAGTAACTAATAAAAATTATATCTGGTATTTCTGCTCACAGAATGCCACTTATGCTGTTACATTGACACATTCTTTAAAAATGTAAAATTTAGTTTTCCAGGAAATTAAGTTAATAAAATATTTGTAACGAAATTTTTTTTGCACCAAACAGTATAAAAAATTAGATATTTTCCATTCATTAGCAAAATATGTGATAATGGCATTTTTTCCCTGTAAATATTTAGTTATTTGATGTATGCACAATTCACTCAAAATATTTGTTATAATTTCAGCACTTTCCATATTCGTATTTAAAGAAGACAGATGAAGATTTTTAAAAGCACTGTTTGCAAAACATCAGCAAGATTTGATTTTTAATATATTGGAAAATGAATCCCTTGTATATACGCATTGGATTATTCATCAAGAACATTTAATAACTGAAATATATTTTAACAATACTTTTTTCAATAAACATGCACTGCAATGTTATTAAAATTCAATGAAAAAATGAATTTTTATTAAAAAACTCATCAATACAATGAAAACATTTCTGTAAAATTTTTTAAATTATGAGTCATTTTGTAAGTTATGTCTTAGTAAATGCATATAAATAATGCATTTGTAGCATAAATAAAATAGCTGAAAATTATTGTTAGACATACAAATAAAAGAATAAAGAAGTGAATTATTTAAAAAAATAAATTAAAAAAAACATATGCGATAAACACACATACTATTTTGCAGTACAATTTCTTTGGTTGGTTGGGTTTTATGGCACAAGGTCTAAAAGAGAACATGCTGCGCCAAGCAGTACAATTCGATAGGATCTTATTGTAGCAAAGGGCTATCAATTTTTTTTATTAAACACATTTATTCTTTTGCAGCTTAATCCTGTACAATAAAATACAGAAGAAAAGAATTTAAAAAACAAATGCTTCTTTTTTAAGAAATATATCCACATACTGAATTATTGATTAGATGGGTCAAAAATGGACACATGCCACAGAAAAAATAAATAAATGAAAACTAATAAAAAATGAAGTCTGAATTATACTCTCAAATCAATAAAATTAAAGAGCATAGCATGGAACATGAGTGTGTATACATACTGAATATATATTCTCAAAATAAACATTACAATAAAATAATTACAATAAAAAATCAAAGTAAGCCTATTCAAATTTTAAATAAAATAAATAGCAATATATACTTACTTGAATGAAGGGTCTAAAACTGAACAAAATGCAAGTATAATTTTACACTAATTTTTTTATTGCAAAAATAGTGTTTTTGAAATTAGAAAACTCTAATAATGCCAAGTAGAATTTTTATATAATACAGTCTTGTTAAAAATTAAATTTTCTATTTAATAAAATATATCATGTGATAAAAGCATAAATAAGAAACTGAATTTAATTAACAATCTTAACTTCACACAAACATCTCTAGTCCAAACGTGATAAATTGTAAAGAAATTTAGATGGCTTCTTTGGGCATATTAATTAAACATTACAATGCAATTTAATATTTTAAATAATTGGAAATTACTCAGAGTAAACGCTTTTGGTTTTCTGCTTCAAATTAAACAAGATATTTGTTATTTTAATGACTAATATAGTTAAGTACAAGCCAAAAAATGTATTTCTAATTATACTAATTGTTAAGTGATTTATTAAATAGAAATCTCGTAAATTTTTTAAAATGTTTTAAAATAAAAGTTACGTAATGAATTATTTTCTCATTTGATTTGAATGTCATTTTTATTTTTAAACTATAAAATTTATTTTGATAAAATATATATATATTTTTTTTGTCAAATGTTGCACAAAAATGTGTGCAGAAAATATTAAATTTTCTTAGGTAATCAAAATATATCAAAAAAGTATGATACAGAGACAAACCAGATTTCAAAGAGGTATTTGCCTTTTAAAAATATTACATAGTATCTATTGTTATTATTTAAAAAATATTTCTTCATTTGATATGCCATATGTGCTTTAAACATTATTTTAAAAACTGTATCCCATATGCTTTTAAAAAACATTTCATAACAGAATGTGTTATTATATCTTACAAAAATTGTATACTTTATATTATAAAATTTAATACAAATAAACTTAATTTTGTTTTTGATAAAGTTACTTTTGGGGAATTTTGTTGTCACTTGAATTGTAATGGAGCTAATTTAATATCTACATTGTATTTACTTTCAGCTACTTCTTCATAAGTAGTTATATTCGTGTTCTCAGTTAAGTTATATGTATATGTACTTAATCTAATAATTTAATAGAAAAAGATGAACAAAATTGGTTCTAAAAATAGGACTTTAATATTCTTTTACATATGAAATAGAATTTCAGTTAATAAACTTCAAAATAAGAAATGCTTACAAAATTTGGGCAAAAAATGTCAAAAATTAAATACTTTGATAAATCAACTGAGTATCACAAGTATCTTATGAGTGATCTTAGGCAACCTGAAAGAAAAATATTTTTATGTTAAAAAGATTAAACTTGAAAACAACAATAATGAAAACTAGACAAAATATTTAACATTTTTAATTTTAAATCATTAAACTTACCCACCAAATATAACAGAATAGCTCTTGTAATATTTGGGGGAAAAAAACATTTTGAATATATAAATGAAAGTATAATATTTTAAATGTCATTTTTAAGTAGTGATACAGTTTTCAATATTTTTTTGTCATTTGTAATACATTATTTTAATTTGGTATAAAAATCACGGGAAATCACAAGCATAGCATGTTTAATCATGCAAAATTAAATATCTGTTTTATAATGTAATTAAAAGTTAAAATGAAGATGTATATAATGCATTTAAATTACATTTTATATGATATTTCAGCCTGAAACATAGTAATTTAAACAAATGTGTTGGCTTCTTAATCATAATTATGCTTAATAATTTTTGAATTTGGTTAAAGCAACCTTCATATTCAAACCTTTAATTTCCTTAAATTTGAAAACCTTAATTTTAATATTCTTATGGATTACTTTTGTAATTATACAATGCAAAATATTTAAGTTTTGGACTTATTATGTACAACAAATATTCAATTCAACAATTGTTTAAAAAAGTAATAAAACATAAATCCTCAGATTTATGTTTTATTACTTGTTTTAATTTATTTTTAATTATTAACTAAATTTTATAATTATTATCTATGAAAAAATGAAAGAAAAAATTTCATAAATAATAATGTTGTTTGAAAACGATCTAAAGATTAAGAAAAGCAATCTTGAAAGAATTAAAAAAAACTTTTTGAAACAAAGACTTTTAACATTTGTGGTTGTTGTTTTATTAACTAATAAATTTATTTACTTGACAATATATCCCCTTCCACAAATAAAAGATAAAATAATTATTTTTTTAACAATGAAAGAATTACATTCATATTAAAATTAGATACAAAAAATTATATAGTATTCTTGTTTAAAACTATCAGATTTGAAATAGATTTAATTTAAAAACTATTTAAAATGAAATAATGAAATGACAAACAAATGACTTATTTAATACAGCAAAAATCCTTGTTGCTGAAAAAATAAAGAGTAATCAGCAGATGATTAGTTAGAACTGTCATTCTACAATCACTTTTAAGCACAAGAGCCATTTCAACAAAGATAATAGTTAAAAGCGGGTGGTCAATACATGACACATTTCTGCAATTATTTTAAATGCTGAAAAGTGCAATTTCTCATTGACTTCTTTTAAAATTTCATAGCAAACGGGATATGCTCTTCCCATAATATGCTACAGTCATGACATGCTCTATATTAAATGAGTTAAAGACATTATGTAGAAATTACTTAAATATTACTTTATAACAATTTTACTTGAAAATATTATGTAAAAAATAGTTGTAAATAGTTTTCCCACAATTGCACTAAGTAAAAATCATTAACATATGTAACATCAGTTATTTTACTAACATTAATTATTCATTTATGCAGTTGAGAAAAATGATTTGATTTTATGCCCCTAATAGTAGATCTAAATTAATAATGCAAAAAGACTACAGTAATTTATTTTTATTAACAAAAGAAATTTGTTCATTAGATTTCATTTTCAAAACTTTTTTGAATATTCAAAATGTGTTTTACATTAACTTTTAATTGAAAAATACCAGGATGATATGTATATAAATACAACAGAGTCCCATTGATTTTAGCAAATTGGTAACAACTGTTTAGTTTGCATTATCATGTTTTCTGGTTAAAAAAAAAAAAAAAATTAACATTTCACTGAAAATAATTATTGTATAAAAAATTGTTGTGAATGCATGTGAACATCAATATACTTATTCACATAAGCATTTGTCTATCATGCAAAGATTGAAGGATTTTGAATTTCAGATATTTTGGAAAAACTAATGTACATTTGAAGAGTCTCTGCAGAACATAATGTACTTTATGTTGATTATGCATTTGTCTATGTGATTTTTATAGGAGAGGTAAAAGTTCACTTTGCTAAATAGATATATTATTTCCATGACATTTTGAAAAATAATGTGTATATATTGTGCATTTATTGGTAGTACCAGATAAATCAACTTGGAAGAGAAAAAACTTTTTAAATGGATCAATTTATAATGGGACATTTTTTGAAAAATATTAATAAATTTGTTGAACTGGTAGTAAGAGTGAACGTCTTCATAATAAAAATTGATCAATCATTGATATTTTATTGCTGTAATCGATAAAATAAAAAAAATTTGATGTAATATTTTTTTCTGTTTAATAAATAAAATTTATATAATTTATTATGTTAGTAAAGTAATATTCCTTTAAGACAGTATTTTACAAACATAATAGTAACAGTATTTTTAGTAAAACAAATATTTTTTTTCGATCTTAATAAAATTTTAGTTTGGATTATCAGGATTCCAGTCAATTTGCAGTCTACTTCTTTAAACTGACACATCAACATCACACTTCTATAGTCATCGACACACTTACATTTAATTGTACATATTTATAATGCTTTTAATATTTAGATGGAATTTATTTTCTTATAGCTACTAAAACATACAAATTAGACAAAAATAAACAAGACATTTTCTACATTTTTGTTTAATAAGTATAGTGAATTGTCATTAATATAACAACCTAAATGCATGTTCACACCCCAGGATATCAACAAGAAGTTTAAATAAACTGATTTCAAAATCTAATTGATCCTCAAACATTTAAATTACATTATATTTTTTAAAAAAATTACAGTAATGAAGAAATAAATATTATTCATTCCTGTAATTTAGATGCAACCAGTCTAACCTAGTATCTGAAATCAGGTGTTTTATTATTTTCGATTTGTTATGCATACATTTTTAAAGCAAGATGTTCAAATGTAACCTTTATTCCTTTGATTTTCTGGTCAATTTCTTTTCTTCTAAGATGTAAGCAGCCATTTTTTCCATCCATCGTTTTTCTGTTAATTTTGGATTCACAGCAGCTTTCTCAAAGCTACGTCTCACTAAGCTGGAAAAATAATAACATGAGAACAACAACAAAAGTATAAATATTTTTGTTGATTATTTTTGAAATTAATTAAGTTCTAGAATGTTTTCCACCTTAAAAATTTTTATTAATTAGTTTAAAAACACAATTAAATATGTTCATGTTAAATTTTATTATGTTAATTGTTTTACAAAATTTTTTTTAGTGAGGTAACATTTGAAGGAGGACAAGATTTTTTAAACCATTCACAATATTAGGTTGAATTAAAACATGAGAAAACATTAAAGAAATAAACAAACCAGAATTTCAAAAATAATATACTATGGTAGTGCAATATACAAATAAATCATAACTAAAATTCTATAACATTTTACATAATTAGTTAATAATTTAAAAATATTTCTTGCCACATTAAATTCTAAAAAAATGATTTAATGAAACTAAATACTTTTTTAAAAACATATTCATAATATATACATAATTTTTAGTAAACAATCTGTTGTATGACATTTCCAGATATTCATAAATTGTTATTTGTATGCATTGCAGACTAAAGAAATTAAAAACAATAAAATGCAATTAAGAATATCTTACTTTGAGTTCCCAGTTTCTAATGCAAAAAGACCTTGCAAGAATCGAGCAGCTTGATTTGAAGGTGCCATATGTACAGCTTTACCAGTTACCTCTTCACCTAGAGCTAACCACTTCTCTTTAGAATCAGGTTGTGCCTATAGATTTAAAAAAAAAAAATTCCAACATGAGTAAACTTATAAGCTTCATTCAAATTAAAAAATGTTACTATTTATCATGAGTTAATTAGTTCCACGTCATTATAAAATAATTCCATAATTAAAATCTTTTGAAGCCCCAGTAATATTTTCATATAATTAATGCAGATTTTTATTACATTTTACTAAGAAGAAATAAAAGGGAAGTTTTAAAAATTATAACTAGAATAAAAAAGCCTGGTTATAATTTAAAATAAATTCTTTGCACTTTTTTTAAAATAGAATTAATAATGATTGTAATTGTTGATGTAAAACAGTTTCCATTTTAAAGATAAATAGAAATTTTTGAGCATTCAAAATGCATTAAGAATGAAGCCCCAAGAACTTACTTCTAAATCTCTTAGAATGTAATGATACAAAAAATTTAACACTTTTAATGAAAATATTTGTTTAAAATATTTTCTTTTCAAAATATAATATTTTAAAATAAATGACTTATCTAATTTAGACTGCCTTCATCAACTACCAACTTTCCATCAACTCCTTATGAAGAGTAATTTTAATAGTCCCTCACAAATGTAGCAGATGTACTTAATAAGTTATTTTTGATACAAAAATGACACAAAAAATATAAGCAGACAAACTACAAAAGCAAGTTAGGAGCTTATATGGAAATATATTTTTAATTTGCTTAACTTTATTTCTTTACAAATGAGATAATAATCAAAGGCATCTGTACAAATCATAAATTACTTTGAACAAATACTCCTAATAATCTAATACATTAAAACTTCCATAAATGGTCACTTCTGAATAATGAATTCAATTCCAATGAAAAACGAAGAACAATTATATTTTTAAATATAGATCAATTTTTCTTAAGGCTATTCCTTAAGTTTTGTTACTGTATGCTTCACATGTTTTTTAAGTAAATGGAAATATTTAACAAGTGAATACATTAATTCCATTCCATTCAGTAAGATGAGTATAAACTATATGAAACAATACATCCAACCAATGTTTACAATCAATTATATGGACATAAATTTGCACTAATATAATTACAGACTACAGTTGATTAGGATGTGTAATTAATTAAATACCAATTTTACTTTCAGAGCATTTCCTTATATATGAAGAATACATATTTAATTGCATCATATAAAATAAAAAAAAACAATAAAATCAAATATTTTCATTAAACAAGCTATGAAAGATAAAATTTATTATACAACTTAATTACATATAATTTTTTGAATAAATAAAGCATAGCGCAAATTTAATTCAAATTTAAACAAATGTTAAGCTAATTATACGAGATATTATTTACATGCATAGCTCTGTATGACACTACTGCCAGTTGCAATAAAGGATAAACAGACCATTTAGGGAAACTGAAAGTAAAGAAAAAATTATTCATTTTAAGAAAATATTAAATAAAATTAAAAAATCAGAAAAGTCTACGAATTAGTAGACACTGTTCAATGAATGTTTTATTTAAATATATATGCAAACCAATTTACCAAGAAAATAAATTAATGTAAAATGCAATAAAAAGTGAAAAGTCTTATTGCCTTTTCTTTTATTGCATCATTACTATGATAACTGAATTTTAAAAAACACAAAAATACTGTATTTTCCTGCCTATAATTCGCATAAGCATTAATTATCCACACAACCTTTCTTATGAGTAAAAGAAAAAAAGGCGTCGCATAATCCGCGGCCATTTTTTTCGGCAAATCGTCTAAAATATGTAATGCTTATAATACAAGTGTCACATAAAATAAAAAAATGCACAGTATGATTAAAAATATAATAAATTGTACAGGAAAAAAGCCTTTAGTATGAAAAAGATCTATTTGGAGCCATCTCATTGCAAAGTGCGATAAGCTAGAGATGAAAGCATGAGATCAATCAAGAGCAATAATTTCAAGAAGATTTTTGTAAAACTTATCGATATTTAGCTTCTAATAACTTTTAAAACGATTTTAGGCATATTTAAAATATATATATATTTGCTTTGTTAGTATTTAAATGAAAGAAACGGATTACTTACAAACTGCGTATTTTATAACACTTTCCTTTTATACCGCATGTGCTTTGTTTTTCACTCACATTAACACATTTGTTGAAATTTTTCAATTTTTTTTTCTCTGTAACTTTTAATTTAAAATCTGCTGTGTGACTTAAAAGTTTTTGTTTCCATATGACGATATACAAATGTGAATATTTTCAAAACGAAACAGCTCACTCAAGACATATTGCGAAGTGTGCGTTAACGAAATGCAACTGTAATATCTTTACGAGGAATCGAATTCGTTTTTGAACGTCATAGGACAAAATTGATTATAGCTTAAATAACTCAGGTGTGTCAGGATAACACAAGTTATTTATTTTATGAAACATAAACAGCATTTCTTTCAATACTTTCTTGTGAGCTTTTCTGATGGAGAATGTTTTTTCATCAGATTACTGCAGATTATATATAGGAAAATACGCTTCTTAAAATTTAATAACTTTTCTTTCCTTATTTATAAAAATGATTTCATAAATTGTTTTAAAAAGGAAAGCAGAAAAAAAAGGTATACTTCAAATTCTTTTGAAAACAAAAACTATTTTATAATCTCGAACAATTATTTGCTTAATAATTGAACTAAATTCATAAGCATTAATTTTGACACAAATATATGGCCACATTCAAGGTATCAAAACAAAATATTGTTCGTTTCAAAGCTGAGTATTAAATACGATTTAGTGAAAACATTTTTTACTTTATCAAATAAAGAAAAATAATTAAGAAATTTAAATTTGAATATAGTTAAAAATTAGAAAATTCCATGATTATTATAAAAAAATGTTTTATTTTTAAAAGAATTAATTCAGTTTTTTAGATAGAAATAATTAAGTCAGAAAAAATTGCAAATCTTAGCTTTCACTTTGCTTAAAAATATTTGAAGCATGGTTGTTATATTTTTCACATTAAATAAAGAATTGAAATTTTTGCAATATATAACTTAAACTATGAAATTTTTTTTTCTACACTCAATGTTTCAAATAGAACAAATAAGTATTTTAAAAACCAAGAAAAATATTTATAACATTTGATATCTTTCCAGAAATTTGAAATAGCTGATAGGTAAACTATACACACGACAATATTTACATTTATAATTTTCATAGCAAAATACTTTCTCAGTAAAAAAACCACTCAAACTGCAATTTTAAAAACAGATATTCATAAAGATGAAAACACTTAATATAAATTTATTCTTTTAAATTTAAGATTATTCAACATTTCTTGATAATTTCAAATAATTAAAATACGAGTATATACATTTACCAAAAATATAAACTTTAGTATTCTTTTTTAACATTGCACAAATTCTCATAGGTAAAATGAAATCAGCAGCATAACAATTATTCAAATATTATATAAGCATACTTTTGGCTTTGTTATTCTTTTTAACTTTCATAAGCAAAAATAAAACAATTTTCTTATTTCCTTCCTCAGCTTTTTTGATTGCATCACAATAAAACATAAAAATAACTGTGGTACATTTATAAAAAGTAATACATTGAATTGTACACAATAAATTTAATGAGAATAATATTTTACAATTTGGCCTCCTCAAAACAAATAATAATTCCATTTATAAATGGACAACTTGAGACCACACCAAATGCCAAATATATCTAGTTCTTTTTTATTCAGTTATTCACAGCTGCAGCTGCAAACTGAAAATAAAATAAATTTTAAAGATTTCAATAATGAATCTTGGTTATTCAATGCTTAGGTTTTTGTGCTTAAATTTTGCCCAAATCTTGGGCTTCTAGATTTTTCTTCCTTCAGCAGTAAAAAGAAGAAAATCCCAAGTCCCCCATATGCTTATTTAAATACGAAATCTTCCATAAAATTCTAAAATTATCTTGATGAACATTGTTGTTAAATATAAATGAAACTTACTATTTACAAATACAAGCTTACAAATAATTATTGACACATTAACAAAGTGACAAAAGATATTACTTTCAAACCATAAGAGTATCTATTTAGTAAAACATTAAATAAGAATAATTAATTTAAATTTGTAAATAAATACACAAAACATGAATCAGATCTAAAGTCAGATTTAAAATTTATCTTAAATAATTGCATACTTTAATATTAGTATTAGTTCACATTTTAATCCATTATTACATATTTTAACTTTATAATCATATTCAGCTTCAATTTAGATAAAATCAAGGAAAAATATTAATTGAGTGGAAAATATTTAATTTACATCAATATTATATAAATTAGAAAGACTAAAGTAACATAACTATAAATTTATAACTTAATGTCTGAGTTGTACAAGTTTTACGTTATCTTTACTAAATTAAACAAGAGATTCTGGAAATAAAAATTTCTTTTCATATATTATAAACTTAAAAAAAATTTTATATGTAATGTAATCACTCAATTATGAGACATATTTGTAATTATTACTTTTGATTAAGAACATTATTTAATAATAAAGAATAAAAAATTTAAAAAATGCACAAATTAAATTAAACATTCTTATGAAATCTTACATTTTCTCACAGGTTACAGCAAAATGAGACAGAGTTTTTTCAGCTTCGTTAAAATTACCCGAATCCAAAAGTAATTGGCATAGAACCTAATAAGAGATTGATTACAGTGAGTTAAAAAAATTAATAAAAGTAAAATGACAAAACACAAAAAAGTACAACAAAATTAGATATGGTTCTTACATTCCACCCAAAGAAACATTTTGGGTTATTTTTAATGGCAAGAAATAGAGGTTGTAGATTTCCATTACTCGAAAAAACTTTTATCACAGCATCAAGAATTTGTAGGCACGAGGAAATCTCAGAATTGAAAGATTTAATAGTAAGAGCCTAAAATAATGTTGCATATATGAATTAACAATAAGAATAATGAAAATAATTTTGTAAGATAAAATAATTATTCTTGAATTTCAACGAGGAAAAATATCACACAATTCATCATTTAAAATATTCGTTTTTAAGAAATAATTAAAATCAATTTCTTCAATAATTTAGTGATGAATTCATAATTGGTATCAAGCATTTATTGTAGTCATAATTTTGATTTTATGAGTTTTAAAATTTAGAAATATGAAAAGAATTAATCAGAAAGATTTAAATTTTTTCATTTCTTTGGTTTAACTTTATTAAAGCAGATATCATGTGGTAGAAAATAAAAGTTATTAAAAACCATTATGGTTAAAATTCTATAGATAATACTGAAACACCTTTACTTTTAAAAATATTTAATTAAAAGATTATGATGATATTATCAAAAACTTTTTATACAAAGATTAAAAATATTACAAATAATATTTTGAAAATTCATTTACAATAAAAAGTCCCTATATCTATGAAAATATAAAATTTTTAATTGAAATCATATTTGTAAGGAACAAAATTAATAAAAGCAACATTTTACAAGTTTAAACAATTAAAACATTATTAACAATATTTTAAACTATTTTCAAATCCCGGAAATGTACAACTTAATTTAGTTTTGTTTTCAAAATTTACTCAACATTTTGAGATGTATTGATAAAAGCTGAAATATTTAAAAGAATAAATGAAAAATAAATTGGACCTCCATTAAATTACGAATTAATTTTTCTGACTGAAAGGGATGGAAATTAAATTTTGAAGGTAAGAACAAAATATGAAATAATAAAAAACTCAATATAAATAATATACTGTGAATGGCTAAGTGATTTATCATTCTCAACTATTAACAAAACTTATCAATACATTTCTTTAAAGAAAATGAAACAAGATTCTTATCAAGAATTTACAATGAGATTGTCTTTTGTAATTATATTAGGTTTGGGAAAAAGTTATCCATTATTTTTTCGGTAGACGTCTGTAGTGATCGCTATCTCGTGAGGTATCTATCAAACAATTTCAGATTTATGCTCATTGGAAAGGTGACATTTGACATTAAAATATCCTCTTGCGGTTTTTTGTTTGATTAATTCAGTTACGAGTACAAGGTTTTAAAAATGGAAGACAACAAACAGAAAATTCGATACATTTTCGTTTTTCTCTTGTAAAGGCGAAAAAGATAGCCGGGTGGCTAAAATTGTGAAAGGTGTTTATAGTCCTATATAAGACTGTAACAACCAGTTACGTAAAATTTTTGATTCATCGAATCCGTTTGGGTTGTTGTTGTTGGGTTGTGTTTTATGGCCCAAGGTCCAAAATTGGACATGCTGCGCCACGAATCCGTTTGGGTATTTGGATGCTAAAGATGCACATCGCATGGATACTACATTGTCGAGAATGTCTATAAAATATCAAAAATTATCAAACTTGACAGCATGTCAGCAGTCGTAACTTCGCACAAGATCTAAAAATCTACATGAAAACTGTTTTAAACCATTTTACAAAGCGAATCTGAAAGAAGTTACAAAAAGTTCACATAAAAATAATGGATTTCTTTTTCCCCAACCTAATATTTCCACTTTGGTAATATAATTACTTTAAATATTATTTTTATTAAAACTATTTTCATGTTTTTTACATAAGGCTTCAATATTTTTTAGTTGTGAACATATCCTTTATTGCACAAATGAAATTAAGAGCATTTTTAAATATTTTTATGGAAAGGAATAATCTAAAATTACAGTTTTGATGCTATATTCTGCTACTTTTAATGCATTATAAAACAATATTATAGGACATAACTGCAACATTAATAAGAGTAAGGATTAACTGAAGACTAATGTTAAATTCCATTCGCATTGTTTTGATCAAATGACAAAAACATTGGAAACCATTAAGTAAAAACAGTAACATCATAATTTGTCTATAATAGACCAGAGAGTTATAAATAAATTTCACACCAATGCTTTCAACACATCTATGTTAGAAAAATATAGCAATACTTTTTCCTAAGCTAAATATAGTTCATAAAATTTTTATCCACAAAACTTAATATCTTTTTAAAAGCCATGACATCCATTTTCCTTGACAAATATTTTTGACTAATTAGCATGCATATAAAAAAACTCATATGGTAATTTTTTTGTAAATGTATATAAAGTTGTACACTAAATAATAATAAAACATATGGAACATAAGTATTACCTGAGTAGTTAAAGCATTGGCATCAGACATATTTCCACAATTGATATGATGGAAAACTTCCATAACAACCAACCAACCTAATAAGTCAGGTTTTACTTTCTGCTCTTTGGCTGCAGGTACAAGTAAGAGAATATAATACATTTTTATAGATCTTATATATTGCAGTAGACACTTCTTTTTATGAAACTTAATTCATGAATACTTACAATTTTACTGGTTCCTAACAAGGTTTCAGACATAATTTTAATTTGCATTTATGAGCTAAAATTTTGAAAAATCTTTTTTACAAGATCATTTTTATAAATCTATTGTTTGCGCTCATTCATTTTCTTTAATTTTTTTATGATTGAGAAACTTGAATTAATGTTTCTATTAAAAAATCAAATTGCGGATAACTAACTGCACAACTGAGGTTGAAATGCCAGATTTTTTAAAGCAATTTATGTGGAATTTTTCCTTGCTTATAGAACTCTCATCAAAGAGATCAACTGTTTCAAGTGCAAATATTGAAAGTCAATTTTACCAAGAGAGATTATGCATTGGAATCACTTTATGAAAAGGACATTCTAGATAAAATGAAATAACCCATTTATGTTTTAAATGTTGCAGAAAAACGATATTATGCTCATTTTGATATGTAGGTTTTATTAAAGAAACTGGCATAATTGAAGTAAGCCAAGAACACATACCTGATAACTTGCATGAAGCTGAAATAGATGGTCATAAATTTCAACAAAGAAATTCATTGCTGTAGAAGTATTTTATATATAAGGAGAGAGAAGTCTGGTAAAAGAAATTAGTTTTAAGATCTAATACATATTTTTCTATTTTATGAACTTTCATTTTAAGAATTGTTAACTAGACCTAACAAGTTAGTAAAAACAAATATCTATAGTATAAGTGACATAACTAAATGAAAATATATCACATGTAATGTTACTCAAAAGTGGTATACTTAAACTTGCAATATTTTTAATTTAAATTTCCATTACTCATCCAAATTGAATAAATAATTTGGATTATATAAGCAAATGTTAAATTTCAATAAAACCTTATTCATTATATAATTAATATTAAGATATAAAAAATTTACAGGAAATAATTTAGAGTATATAATACATTTATTATAAGTGATTTTTTAAAAATCAGTTTCTAAATTTACATAAGGCTCTTCCAGATCCCCAAAATAATAAAGTACAGCTTTATTATTTTTGTGAAAATATATTTATGTATTTATATCACACATATGATACATAAAGGATTGAAGATGATGAACCTGGATCACTTTCTGAGATGAATTTATAAGTGATATTTCATAAACATTATCAAACAAAAGATTAGTATATGAACTGGAACCTTCAATTCAACCTTCAGATATAAGTGGAAGAATATTACTGCCTATTATTATTTGACAAACATAAACCCTCATAAGTATACACAACAATATTGTGGAATCCCAAAGCTAACTTGCCAGGCCTCATCTCTTGAATAAATCATGTAAATTCATGATATTCAAAAGATGACAATGTCAATATCTAAACTAGACCATTTTCGCCACATCCATATCATATCAGTTGAGAGCGTTAGGATCCACAAATAGTTAACACACAAATCTCTCATTATATCAATTGATTGGTTTAAAAAAGAAAAAAAGAAAACCAATTTTTTAACAAATAAAACTAAAAATAAAACAGTGGGCAGAGATCCATTCAAGTGCCAGCTATCAATGATTTCTTAATTTCATGTTCTGGTGGGAACAAATCCACACCACTATGCTTTTAATGATCTTCACAATTGATCAATATTAGGATAGATCAGGATCACAACTACTACTCTGCCATAATAGGGATGCTTTTACCAACTGAACTAGTATAGCCTTTAAAAGTTAATAATATAAAATAAATTTTCAGTCTATAATTTTTAGCCTGATATAATGTTAAAAATATTTACAAAATTGAAGAAATGGCAATTACATGTCAACTACAAAGAAACATCTGCTTAATTTAGAGAACTGAAAAACCATATAAATATGTACATATTGTAATTTTAATTATTTAAATTATTGTAATAGTATTTATTAGCATCAAATTTTAAGAAATAGTATGTGAAATTACTTCATTTTTAGGAAATGACCAATCCCTTTTGTAAAAGTTTAAAAAAAATAACCATTAACAGTATTGATTATAAGGAGTTGATTTGAAAATATCCTTAAGCATTATTTAATCTTTTCTCAAAGTATAAAAATTTAAATAGAAGTTAGGATTTTTTATTAAAGCAACAATGTTTATAATAAATGGACATACCTAATTTCTTTACAAAAGTAAACATCCAACCAATATGTTTTCTGTCTACATTTGCAACATGGCAGGCAGCTGCTAAAGTAACCCAATTAGCTAGTTTCCCTAGAAACATCAAAACAAGTTATTTTGAAAAAACTAATTTTTATCATTCTAATTGAAGAACAGAAACATAAGCAACCAAACATCAAAATTAGTAAATAGGATATGGGGTAGAGATTAATTAAAAATATTAAATTATTTGATGCATATTTGGCAGTACCTGGATTGGTATGTACTGCTTTCTGAGCAGCAGAGAGAGCATTTTTTCTGTACCCATTGGACATCTGAGAAAGTGCAAATACTTGGGAAGCTTGTTCCTTACAGCCGCCATGAAAGACAGCAACTTTTGTGCAATAAGCAGCTATATCAGCAAATTGAGAGTCCCACTGTAACAGGCATGCTGCTGTTTGAAGCCAGATTTCGGGGTTGTTAGGAACACAATGGAGGAACTTCAATAGTTCATTGCGAGCAGGTCGTAACCCTTTCTGTCATAATGCAAAATGCAGTGTTACATATATGCAGAAAAGTATATTAGAAATGCTATGAAATTTCTAAGTTGACATTGATAAACATCTTTAATGCAAAAAATTCAAATATTTCTTTTCATAGTCAAATATTTCTTAGAGTATTAAAAACAAATTGCACAAAATTAGATTTCAGGAAAATAAATTTTAGACAAATAGAATTAATAAAAATATGATGTTACCAAACACTCGAAATATTTTTCTTAAATTATCAAATAAATGTGTAATAATGCCCATCCTTTTTTAAAATCTTGACAATATTTAAATTAAAAAAATCTGAACTGTTAATACACTACTTGAGTTATTTTAGAAAATTCATTATTTTCATGTTTACAAATCCTAATATGACTAAAATAAATTGGCTAATAAAAAATGAATAAGACATTTATTTTTACTGATAAACTTAACTATAAAAAAAGTTACCAGTGTTGAAATACAATAACTACAAACCATTATTACCATTTACAAATAATGATGATACACAATTAAGTTAAAACACAAATTTCACACAGATTATAAACATTTTAGAATTTTATTAATTGTATAAAATGTTTAAAACTAAGATAAAGCAAATATTTCTTAACATATCTTGTTTTGATATGTATATTTATACAGCAACATTAAATACTTTAAGCATTAATAATGTAAAACTTTAAAAATTGTAAAAATTAAGTAACCAAACACTAAACTAATTTATAGATAAATAATTACTTTATAATTTTGACTTTACATCAAATGGTTCAAATTTGATCATTTAAGAATATTAATAGCTATTTATGAATTTAAAATATGTCGTTATCCTTCATACCAAATAAATAAATAAAAAAAACAAAGACAGGAGGTTGATAATACATAAATACATTACAACAATTAATTATATTCAAGTACAAAATCAGTTAAAATAGAATAACTTTAAATAATTATGAAGCGTAATTAAAACCAACGTGGAAGTTGTATACTCAAAATTTAATTGAATTTTATTATTTTTTATGATTAAGAAAAAGTGTTTAAAAAGAAAAAATATTGAAATCTACCAAATTTCAAGATAAAATACAATTAAAATAAATTTACATGAACAATATTAAATCCTCTTAGAATTCGGATTTTTGAATATTGAAAATTCTAAGAATTTTTTAAAAAGCTATGTTACTTACACTAGAATCAAAAGTTGATAAAATTTTGTACATACATACTACTTAAAAAAAATTCACATAATCAATTTGTAAATCTAAACATATATTTATACTAAAAGATACACTTTCACCAGGTTTTGTATTTTATTACAGTAAAAAAATCATATAATATAATATGAAACTTTAAAAGAAATTTGAAAAAAGAAATATAAATCAGTACCATTATTTTTACAAAGTCACTCATTTATTTGAATACAATATGGCAAGTCATAATTATTCAAATTTTACTTTTTCTTGGCATTTTTGAGATTTTTTTCCATTAGAACATGATATTTCAAACCTAACACATACAAAGATTAATATTTTCATTCATTACAAATATATGGTGAAATTAAATTTCTTCACAATAAGTAAAGGCAAGTAATTTTTAAAAATAAAATACTATATATAACGAAGGCACAAAGTCAGCCAACATAAGTAGTCAACATTCAGCGTAAGAGGAATTACAAGAAAGATACTGGGTGTATACAAAATGCAAAGTTTGTGTAAGAATAATAAAAGAAATCTTACCATCAAATGGTAATGAGAAGCCCACAGTAAAGCAGCAGATGATGTATACTCTTTATGGTATTTATATGGATGAAGTTCATTTCTGGCAGCTAATAACAGATTCAATTCCTCTTTTACTATTCCACCAGCATACAAAGCTAGAAGTCCATATACAGAGGCAGGAGCAATCTGAGTACTACAGAATTTATTCTCATTATAAAGAAAATTGACAACAATTGCATTAAACCCAAATAGATTATTAAAACAAATTTTATGGCACACAAAATGATAAGTTCAATATTGTTTATATATATTGTAATAACACAAACTTTTATGTCCTAGAAACTTAAATTAAAAAAAAAAATTTTTTTTTAGATGTCTGATCAGAAATTTTAACCACAAAATTTAAACAAACTAATACTTAAATCAAGATTGTTAAAAACAAATTATATGGAGCTAATGTTTAATAAAATAAATTAAAACATTAGGCATTTACATCACAGAGCAGTAAGAGAAAAAAATATTTAAAAATGATATTGATTCATTGTATTTACCTTTCAAATAATAAACTTAAAGGATCTGGAGCATTAGTATCTTTTAAATTTTTTGCCACCATAGCCATAGCTACTTTAATATGAGACTTGTCTTCTGGTTTTTTGGATTTTTCAAATGCTTGAGCAAACACTAAAATAGATAAGACATTAAAAATTAGCCAAATGCTAATTTTAACAATGTTAATTTTTGCTATTTCAATGTATATAAGCAATTTTTAAAATTTTTATTAACTGGAAATTTTTCACCTTTCAGAATTTTATCACATATTTTTACAGAATAGTTTTTATTCAATTGCTGCATGATATACTGAAATATATAATAGATGAGTTGGTATATAATAGGGTAATTTAAAATTTGTTTTATCAACAGGTAAAATTCTTGAAATTTTTTGTTGCACAAATAATTTTTAATCTCTTTAGGCTTTTAAATATGAATCCATATATTTATTTAGAAATGCAGAGGTTTTACCCCCCTTTTTTTATCTAAAATAAAAAATGCTAAATAAATAAAACTGAATTGAATGAAAAACACATATTAAATAAAAATTTACCACACTGAAATTTCAACACAATTATCATAAATAATTTAAAAAAGGAATGCAGTAGAAAAATAATTAAAATAGAATACATAAAAAAATAGAAAAATAATTAAAATATTCTATTTTAATTATTTTCAATAAAAATCTTTTCAAGCAAAATTCTTGAATCATTAAGATTGTAATGAGCATTCAATAATTTGAACTCAAATCACATTTCTTTTTAAATTACATTTTTATATTATCTAAAGCTTCTTATTTTTATTTGAAATCTTAAAAGATATTTAACGTTTAAAGAAATGAAATTTTTAGCAAATTTTTTAATTAGTTTATAAGTGAATTGGATAATATAAAGGCAATATTTAGGAAATAAAATATTTTATTAAGTAAATAATTTTGTCACGTACAAAAATATTTAATGATTTATCATATTTAATAACAATGAATTAAGATTAAAATAATTGAATAGAATATTTACTTGAAAATTTCATTTCCACTAACTTATACAAACATTTTCATCTATTATATAATTTTAAGCTCAAAATACTTACATTTTAGAGCTTGCTCATATTGCTTGTCTTTGTATAATGCAACTGCAAAACTACAAATTATAGAAGAGTCTACTTTCTTCAATAAAAGAAACTCTTTAATTGCTTCTTTAACTTGACCAACAACACTATAAGAAATTTATGGTGATACAATTAAAATAAAAAAAAAATAATTGTCAATAATAGTTGTAATCAGATAATTTTACCACCACAATTTGATTTTCTAACATTTTTTAATGGAAAAATATAAAAGAATGCTGTAAATTATAGAAAATGTACTGGTTTAAGATCTCTTAACTAAATTTTTGAGTCTGAGGAAATAATATTAAAAATTATTAAATTTTAAACTTATTTTCATAAAAATCCAAGAAAATTTTTTAATTTTGATTAAATTGAAATTTACACTTGATTCTTTCATATATTGAATTAAAAAAGAAAAAATACATTTCCTCATGTGAATTCAAAATAAAATTGAGTTCAGAAAATATACTTTGCATAAACAAAAAATAGTTTAATTATAGACACTTAAGTCCAAACTCAAAATCATAAGAAATCTAAATTATAATTCAACATATCATATAAAAAGAATTTTTTTTACTTTTTCCATTTTTTATGATCAGATAAATAGATTACATTTATAAAGAGAGAATTCAAGTACCTTAACAGTCTGGCATAATTAGTTCTTACTGTTTCAACAAATTCTAATTTGTCTTGCTCTTTATCTTCTAGCATCTTTAGAGCTCTAAAATACAGATATTTAGAAAAAATTGTATTACAAACATAAGAAATCTTTTATGACAGACAAGAACAAAATATGTATTTTTTAATCTAAAAGTTTTCTATCTTTAAAACTATAACTAGAATATTTTACAACAATCAGCAAATTATTTTAAGCATAAACAATAAATTATCCCAAAATATAAACAAAAAATTGTCAAGATAATTATAATTTCTTGTTAGGATAGGAAATTGTCAAAAAAGAATATACTTTTTATTCATGGTTGATCAATAATTTTTTTTCATTGCTTAATTTTATGGAAAAATAAATAAACCTGGTTCATACAAATAAGACTGGTACATAAGAATCTCAAGTCATGTATCATTTTAAGAATATTCTCAATTGGATATTTACTGCAGAAACTTTAAAAATCTTTAAGCAAATAAATAACAGAAAGAAAGCATTTTATAACTGTGTGTATCTAATATTAAACAATTTCCTGAGAACATGTGGAAAACTGAGAATGCAGTTTTTGTGTATGAAAATAAAAGTATAGTACATGTTTAACTTTACAAATACTCACAATTTTATGAACTAGTTGCTAGTTACTGACACATTTCCATAAATGCAATGTCAATTTTAATTCTCATTCTTGAATTAAAATTTTGAAAAAATCTCTTTTCAGCAAACTCATTTTCATGCAACTTCTGTTAGCATTTATCTTTTATCATCTAATTTTTCTTAAATTTGTTCATATTTTATGGTAAAGAAACTTGGATTTACATTTTTATAGGAGAATAATAAATCTTTTGAGTTGTGGATAATTACCTCAGAACAGATATTGAAATCCTGGATTATCTAATGTAATTTATATGAATTCCACCCATCTATTATAACTCCTGTTTTCAGATCATGAATCAGAGTATAATCAATTGTTTCAATTAATAATATCATTAGGTATTTTTGCAAAATGTGATCATAGCATAGAATTGTCTAACGAAACTAATAATTCTAAAGACAATGAACTTGTCAATCTATGTTTAAAACAATGAAGCAGAAAAAACATTATGTAGTTCATTTTGACAGGCAAATTTTATTACGCAAAAAAAGTAATTATTAAAAACCATTACAACAAAAAAAGTTACTCATCCATAAACTTTGATAAACAAACCCACTGCTACCTGAAATTTCATTTCAGGACTTTTTATTTGTGTATTTAGAGGTAATTCGTACAGAAGAAATGTATGTTTAAAATTAAATTATTGGGGAAATAATGAAAGAGAATGAAAATTCTATTAAATATCAAACAAGAAAATGACATGTGATGAAATTTTCTGTAAAATAAGTCATCAATAAATTTTCATCAATAGAATGTAAGTAAGAATTATTTATAAGTATGTATTTTATTTTGCAACTTACATAATGAAACAAAATGATATTTTAAGTTTTTTATTAATAAAAAGAAAGCAGTTGGGTAAAAAAAAATGTAGTTTTAATTATTTTTATATTATTTGAACTTTCATTTTTAAGAACTATTTCACTATTCTCTACAAGTTCATAAAAACAAATGCCTAATGTATATAATGAAAACTCAGTTAAAAATATATTCTTAGATTAAAAATTTTAGTCAAAGATACTAGTACTGCTAAAATTAGAAAATTTTGTTAATATAATAAGCATGAAAATATTAAAACGAACAGAGTAAAAATTTTAGAAGACAATAATAAAAAAATATAATACAAAATAAAAATACAATTAAAATTCAATAAATTATCAAATGTACAATTTATCTTAAATTCTTACAATATATAAATACTTTTCTTCAAATATAAAAAATATGCATATTTAAAAATTACGATATAGAAAAATTTTCTTTATTTTTCATGATCATTATCCTTTAGAAACAGATATAAGGATCTTAAAGCAGTTTCATATTTAATAGACAGTTCAATTTATGATAGGCAACAATACAGAATATTACAACTACATTCTTCAAGGATAAAATAAATGAAATTCCACTAAGTAATATAGAGTACTTAATGACAATTAATAATATTATCTTAAACTATTTTTTATCATACTTCATATTTAGAATAAAATTAGTTTATATACAGTTTTTTCATCATTTTATTAATAATTTGTTACATTACATAATAGAAACAATAAAGAGCCTCTTTTAAAATTGATTCATATCCATAAAATGTTTTTCTTTTTTTTTATCAACGTTTTTTCCCATAATTTATAAATAAGTAAAAGAAAACAACTTAAGATTAAAAAAAAATTACCTTTCATATGATTGTAACGACGCATTGTATATGCCTTGTCTTTCTAGTAGCATTCCCAAAATATTAAATGCTTCAGGTGAATTACAATTGTTTGCTGAAAAAGAACTCAGTTCAGCAATATATTAAATTTATGACAAGAGTTTTAAGAAAGAAATTTACATTTACCTACAAATTTTATTGCACAATCACCAGCGTGAACTACAGCATCCATTTCTTCGATATTGTACTGATACGCTTTGGTATCTTTATCAGTGGTAGTTAATAGAGCATCACAAACTGCTTTAGAATATCCTATTAATGCTTCTTTCTAAAATTAACATGGTTCATGCATAAATAGCCACACAATTCAAATGAAAAAAAAAAAAAAACGTTTATAAATATATCCTATTAAATGATTAATTGAAAATGATAATATATATATATAGATTACAGTCTAAACATTGGTTTTGAAACATTTTAAAATGAAAGCTATAAATAACTGTTTTGAATCTATGGAAAAAAGTAAAAATTTCTCTAATATTTTTTTTAAATAAGTGCATAAATATAGCTATATACAAAAATATTTCTTCATAAATTCCTTAAAAGAAAATTTTCAACCTAAACTTACTTTTTTTAACTTTACATTAAATTTTTGATGACAAAAATAAAAATATATTTTCTTTGTTTAGATTCAATACATTTCATACATATATAGTAAGGCTGACATTCACCAATCTATAACTTTTCCTTATTAATAGCTCAATATCTAATGGTTATTGTGACACGAAAATTAGAAGATTTAAAATTATACTAAAATGAGAACATAAAATTTTTTCTGTAATCTTTCTAGGAACTTTAAATAATGGACTGTGGTTTCTCACATAGAAGGGTGTATAAGAAATACACTAATCTGAAAATTATTGAGAACAAATTTTACTATTGCAACAAAATAAACACTGTAAATTAAATAATTTTTATTATTGTTTTATTATAGCAATTTGATGATTATTGATATTTTCAAGAATGATATAAAAGAAATACAAGAAAATTTGTTAAATTATAATGCCATAGCATTTGGGGGTAATTATTTTTCTTCCATTTTTTATTATCAAATTACTAAAATTTTTCAAAAAGAAATAATAATGCATAATAATGTGCCAGATTATACACACTGATGATTACACACATGTTCTGCTTTTCTACATTCAAGATGAAAAAGTCTTATTTATAAAGCAACCAGCTAAATATTTTATATTTAATAAATTATATATAAGTTTTGTGAGTAATATTGTAAATTTGTATTTTAATTATAATACTGAATAAATAAATTGTACATAAATAAAGTAATGCATATGTTAAATATTTACTTCAAGTTGTTTAAAATAAAATTGGTATTGTTTACATTTAAAGTAGAAAAGTTATGTCCTTTAATTTCTTACTTACTTTATTATTAAAGCATACAAAAAAAAAAAAAATCAAATCAGTACAATAATCTAATTATCTCTCATTTTCCAGTGCAAATTCCTTTACATCAAATATGCAAGTGATTAAATTTTCCAAACCTCTGAATGAAATTCAGACACAGTGACCTTTTCTACTGCATCAGATAAAATAAAAAATAATTACACTCAGTTTTTTTTGTTTAACTGTCAACTTTGAAATACACTAATATTACAAACCACCCATACTGCCAAAGAATAGCCATGAAATGCATGATTCAAAAATGGGCAGCCAGTTTTCAGGGGTATAACAGAGTACTGCCTTTAGAGAACATATTAGGGGGCTAGTTGGTTGGTTTTATTGGGTTTTATGGCACAAAGTCTAAGAAAGGACATGCTGCGCCAAATATTAGGGGGCTAGTCTTCCAAGTTGGGGATTGAATACAAGCATAGAAAGAATATTTAAATTCAGCCTTGTTAAAATGTTTAGATCCTGAAATTTTTTTAAAAAAAAAAGTTTTCCCCATTTATTTATTTTAGATGACTTGGCATGAAATCAGATTTGCAATTTGAGACATGGAATACATAAAAAGTAGCTACAAATCAGAATTCATCAGAACTAAAACATAAATAAGTCTATAAATCCTGATCAGACCAGTTGTCCTATGTGAGAGTGAATGCTATGATCTAAACATGGCAGACGATTGTTTATTAGTCTTTGAAAGAAAAATTTAAAGAATAAATTTGCACTAATTGTGAAAAACAGCATTTTGAGGATTGCTTAATAATCAATAAATGTATAAAAAGTATGGCTAACCCAACTCTAAAAGGCGTTAAAAAATGATGATAAGGAAGAACTTCTACCAGGTGGTTGGATGAGGTAGAAAAAGACTTATAGGCAACAGAAGTGAACAAATGGAGGGTAATTGCACTGGATCAAGAAATCACTTTCTTTACAGATAATCCTTTTTCTAAAAGTATTACATTAGGAAAAGGAAACTAGAATATGCAGAAGAAAAATAATTACTTTTTGATAATTTTTAAAAATAATAAAAAAAGATAGAAATATTATTTAAACTTAAAAAAAAAAAAAAAATTCAAAAACAAATATAAAATTATACTTGTTTTTGAAAAAAACAAACAAATATAATCACATATCTAAAAAATGCTTTTTGAAACATTTACTTCTAGAAGAAACACTACATAAATAAATATATTAACAGTGATAAGCTTTGAATAAAATCCTAACATTTTTAACAATTTAATTAAATTACTTACATGAGATCCTAAGGTAGTAGCATGCCTAAAAAGATCTAAAGTTTCAGAATGTTGTATTTTCTCAGCAATAAATGCTTGGCCAATCCAACTCAAGGGATATGTTGGTTCTGCAGACTGAGCCATTTTAAAAGCCAAGTGAGAAAGCTAAAAGTAAAAGGTTAAATAAGTACTTATGTAAGTTATAGTATGATAAAATATAGTTCAAAATTATTAAGAAATTTTATTTTACTTGTAAAACTAAATAATGATACCTCAATATTTTCTTTTAGTAGGTAAAGAACACCTAAGTTTGTCCAAGTTTCAGCATTCTAAAAAATTCAAAATTACACAAAATGGAAATTAATTTGAATGCATTTTTGACAGCAAATCATCCCATATACATATTGTTTACATACATTACAAATAAATTACTTTTATATTAAAAAGAAAAAAAAACTAATCTATGCAGACACAGTTTACAGTTAAAAATATGATTTCAAATTATTGAAAAGCAAAAACCTCAAGTTAAAAAATCATATTAATTTGGACATAAAGCATCCATGAAGTAATGGAATTTCATAAAATAAAGAAAAATCTGGGGGAAAAGTAAAATGTAATTTTAAAAAATTAAAAAAAAAACTCCAATTCTGTTATCACTCACTGTATTATGTATTCACTGTTTTGGTAATAAAAAATGTTTCAAAAGTAGACCATTACACTTTACTATAAAATATTCAAATGAGAATGATATTTTTATCATTTACTAAATTAAAGTCATGGTTTCAAAAAACTTTCTGATGAATTAAACATTAGTAAATGGTTTTTACTTTGCATGCATTTAGAACTTTTCTTTATTTATAATCATTTTATATATCATAAATAAACCAACTCACTCACATGTCTATTAATTTCAAGTGATTTGATAAAGGAATGCTGACCAAAAGCATAGTTTTCTAATCCTAAAATAAATATAAAAAAACTTTTAACATATATTAATTTATTTTGTGGGAGAAAATTCTAATATAACTATGATTATATCTTGGAAACTTATTCTACTTTTAAAGTAAAACACTAGCAATAGAAAAAAATTATCTTTTGAAATAAATTTTAAATGTAAGAGAAATTTAAAGTTAATAAATCATTATAAAAGGTTAATTATTTTTACAAAACATAATAAGTTTGATAAAATGCTTAACCTTTTCCAAGAGCTATAACTCCAAGAGCTGTCCAATGAGCATCATAATTGGGACAAAGACTAATAGCTTTTTGAAGGCAAATAAATGCTTTCTTAGCATAGTTCACTCTATCAGTATCATTGGAAGCCAAAATTGATTGAAAGTGACAATTGATACCAAGATCATGCCACAAGGTGCTTACAGAGTCTTTAACTTGCAAGGCTCTTCCAAAGAATCTGAAAATAATTTTACAAATTAAAAATAAACTTTAATATCAAGAAAACACAGTACATTTTTAAAGGTAAAATATTAAAATAAAATGATAAAGAAATATAAAATTTTTATAGGAATAACAATAAGGCATGCTGAGTCTACTTATGCTTAATGGGGAATTATATATAAAATTACTTTTATAGCATAAATATAAAAGCAAATGTTTAAATGTTTTTTTTATTTGAATAAATAATCAAGTTTAAAACCATATTATATATACAAAAGTATTTGAAGTTGAGACATAATATAAATAATCCATTATGGACAAAATAAGAGGGTCTTCATAAATGTTATTTTAACAAAGAGCCTTTTGAATGCTCATATACTATCAAATTTATTATTTAAAAGTAACTTTCATATTGATTTCAGCACTTAAATAAACTATTACACATTTCAATAAAATATACTTACTTGGATCCAAATGAAAGAATTTGAAATTTATCACATGAAATCGGTTCTTTATTATCTGAATCTGTATGAAGCTCAGGGGGAACAATAATAGGAAACCACTTTTCATCAAAGTGGAAAGGAAGGGTGCAAGCATCTCCTGCAAGTTTCCATAAACATGAAAGGCTAGTATTGGATTTTGCAACCCTAAAAAAATCAATTGATTTAGCAAATTTGAACAAAATAACTATCAATTTAATTTAAATTAGAAATACTAAATACCTAGCAAGAATATTCAAAGTTTCTTGACAATAGTCTCGGGCATTACCAAATAAACATTCGTCAAATGATTTTTTTGCATACAGAACTAAAGTTTCTGCCAAACCTAGAAAATATTATCATTTAAATACATCAAAAACGTATTTTCTATAAATTATAAAACTTATAAATAAGAAAAAGCAAAAAATTATTAATAAATTTACCAAAAAAAATATATAATTCTTTTAAAAAAGCTGGTTAAGTATCAGATATTAGGTTTTGTAGAAAATTTAACCTCAGATTAAACAAAGAATTTAATATTTATGCATTTTTCCACTTTAAACTACTTAGAAAACTGCAAAATAAATTAAAATTCAACTAAGCAGCATAAAAAAGTAAAAAAAAAAATATGTATATATGTATATTTTTGTGATGGATGGAAAAGGATTATTTATGTAAAATCATCCTTTTGATTTCAACTAACCATAAAGGGGACGTTTTGTTTTCAATTTTTTATTTTGCTTTTTCTTCTGATCTATTGTCAAGATGCTAATAGCTCCAGTCAGTGGAAGATAACCCATGCTTTGGTTTTACATATGCAATCAGTTTATTAACAAAATGAACTTCAACAATTTTTTTAATTTTGATTCACTTTTCAACCCACAATGATCGAGCATTCGATGCCATGTTTTACGTATACTTGGAACAATCAATATTTTACACACAAAATATTCTTTTAAGTCTTTTTTAATTCAAATTGAACGAGTCATCAGGAGAAAAAAATATAAAGCTTTCAAAACTATTCAGCTATGGTTAAACAACTTGTGTCAATATGCACGTTGCTAGAATTCATTGGAATTAACTTGATACTATGGTTATCTCTGTCTTGTAACAACCAATGTTTTCCAAAAGCCAGAAAATCAGGCAAGAAAGCTGGAATTGGTGAAACACACAGAAAAAGATAGAGATTTCAGAAAATTTTGGAAGCAATATGGCTAAAGATTTTAAAATATGAGTTCTAAACATTAATTAAGAGAGAAAACTTTCATGATTTTAATAATATTTAAAAATGATAAAAAGTGATTTAGACATGATCTCAATTGTAACGAAAAAAGCACCACTTTATGGTTAAAAAATTATGCAAAAATACTAATAAACAATTATAGGATACTATAAAAACCACATAACATAGGAACAAACTCAAATCACACAAATACACACACACACACATGTATATATTTCAATTCACAGAATATTATATATAAATACATGATTTGGTAATTTAGACAAATTTCTTATATAAACATTAAGAACAAAAAGCATTATTTTAGAAAAAGTTAAATAATAGGAAATGCACACATTTTCTCTTAAAAAAATAAAACTCTTCTGATATTAAAAATAACTTTGTATAATTTATGACTAATTAATCAACAAGAACAATACCAATCAAAGCTGGAATATACATAGGATCAATATCTAACAGGTTCTTAAATTTTTCAACAGCTTCAGTAAAGAAGCCTCTTATTCTTTGGATGGTAGCAATTCTAAATATAGAAAGGAAATTTAGTATAGATGAGAATATAATTAATTAAATCAAGAACAAATAAAGATCATAAAGGAAAAAAAATTAAAAATGAGTTTTTTTAGGAATAAATAATGTAAATTACTAGATGTTATTAACTATTTTCCAGTACTGTAAAAGCATTAACTATAAAATATTTTTCTATCAAATTTTGAAACGATTTTAAAGAAAATATTTCTTAAAATAAGAAATAAAAATAAAGAGCATAAACAAAACAAATATTTTCAAAATATAGATAAAAAAAATATAATTGTTATTCAAAGATATTTTCCAAAAACTTACTTTTAAATTAAAAAAATGTAAGAGATTCTTAAACATACCATAATTTTAATATGTGGCTATTATTACAGTTTAAAGAGGAGTTGATTGGTATCAATCTAATACTTCTATCTTATTTCAATCTAAAGTATTTACATCACATTGAAATTTTAAACCAGACATTGAAAATATATCTAACTTTTATGGTTAATAAGTTCTTTATAAAATGAAAGATGGAAAATTGGTGATGTGTTTGTTTTATCCATTAATAAAAATATGTATAAATTATTAATGAATTTTCTTTACAAATATTTACTCAATTTAATCTAACAACATATGTAGATGAGCTATCAAGATAAGTAAAATAGTGAGAAAATATTTTAAAATAGGAAGGCACTAAAATTGAAAACTGGCCAAAGAAATCTCTACTTTAATCTTCTGGAGAGTTTATAAGCTTTTTAAGCATTAATAAATGTTTTTTTTATTCTATAAAAAAAGAAACAGATGTTATCCAGAATATCGTAATATAAATTACAAAATGCTCCTAATGATTTAAAGTAAATTAAGGTGCTTGAATTTTATTCATATATATATATAACAAAAATAAATGTTAAAATATTTTTGGAAATTAAGAAATTTTTTTATTTATTTTTAAGGTCATTACTTATTTAATATTTTTTTATAATTGAGGCAGAAAATAGTTATCTAAATGAATTTTATATAAATTAAGATACTTAAACTGGTTAACTGATGTAGAGGAATCTTAAAAAAAGAATTCCATCCATCATTTCTATAATAAAACTAAATAGGATTTAAAAAATTATTTTCATTTAAAATAAGTTTAAATAAAATGTTATATTATTCATTTATATGAAAATTTAATTAATAAAACTTAATTATTTTCAGAAAAACAACTTACTGATATAATGGATACATTGCTTTAATATTTAATTCAGTAACTCTTTCAAATGCTTTTAAAGCTGATTCATAACTGCCTCTTTTTAGATAAGCATCAGCCAGGCATTCCCATCCATGGCTAGAAAGATAAAGGTTATTCTAAGCAAATTAAATTTGGCTGGTAACACCTATAATCAGAATACTAAAAACAATCAAATATCCTAATATTCAGTAATATGTTGTAGTTTTTCAGTACTCAAAGAAAAAATTTCAAATCTAATAAATCAAGCTGTCTAAAAATTCACAAGTAAAGAAAACACAATTTAAGGAAATAACTCGAGTCCTATTCATTTCTTGCTAAATTTTTTTAAGAAAATTGAGGCTTTTAATATTATAATTATTCCTTTTTCATTCATTTAAAATGTTATTTTTTAAGAAAATTCACAAGTTTTTTTTATGAATAAAAGCTTTAAGAACAAATAAGCCATTTCCTCTAGATGAATAATTTTTTAATCATCAAAACTCTACTTTTTTAAAAGTAATAAGTTTACATGTTCTTTAAAATTATTTTTAATTAAAAAAATTAAATATTAATAATCAGATTAATGATTTAAATATCAATTATAAGAATAATTCTCAATTGATTCAATAGTCAAGAGACTAGCTATGGTATTATCAATGTCAGTTATTTTAATCATTAGTAAGAATTCTTTTTTGGTTGAGGCTAATGAGTACATTTAGTTTTCAAAACAAATGTTGCAAAATAAATAAAATTATATTTTTCAGATATGTTTTACTGCATTTAAGATGTAACTTTAAGTTAAATTTAATGAAACATTTTTCAATATTATTATATATTATTTTCTCTTATTAACATTATTCATTGCATGTCAGTTTAGAATAACGCTTTAAAAAGTAAAGAAAATGAATGCAGATGTTTATTATTATATTTTGCTAAATCTCCTTCAATATTATTATATCTTGCTGAAAATCATATACTTTTTTCCTTCATTTGAGATAATAAAGAGGACACATGTATGCAATTTTAAGTTTATAATATTCAAAATGCATAAAGAAAAGTAAAATCTATTTTATTGAGTAAAAAACTTAAATTTGTTTTAGCACATTTCATAATTGCAAATATATTTACATTCAACAATGAATACAATAAATTTAATTATAGATAAAAATTCATATATTATGTATAAAAAGATGAAATTATCAATCATAAAATCTTAACCAAAAAAATAGCTCAATAATTTAATTGCATGGTAAATAATAACTATTACATCATAAATATATAGAAGATAATCAATAAAGGATACTTTACCTGCTATCTGGGTCAGCACGTAAGGCATTTTGAAAAGAAAAGATAGCTTCATTGAAGTTATTCTTTTCTAATTGATATAAACCAAGTTGAGTCCATGCCCATTTACAACTACAATATATATCAAATATTCATTATGTGAAAATGAATCAATATAAACTTTTCCCCAAAAACTGATAAGCATTTATTGATTTACTGTCATAAATAAAAGAAATTATAGACTTTTTTAACTTTAAAATGCGATTAAAGTTAAGTTTATAGCAATTTAGTAAAAAAAGAAATTTATTTAAAGATTTTCTAACATAATTAATATAAGGAAATCTCTAAATTTCTAATATTTTACTTCCAATAAAATTATATAAATATTAATTTTATTGTGAAAAGAAAAAAAAATCTAAAAATAAATAATAAAATCTAACATGAGGCACTGAGGTTTTATTCTCATACCTGTTAAGAGCTTTGGCATTATAATAATTTTTATTTATAAATACTGAAAAAATTGTAAAAATTTAAAACCTGTGAAAAATTTCACATTTAAAAAATAAATTTAACATCTTACTCAAGAAAAAGATATATTTTCAAAATAAAAAGTTATTTAGTTTATGATAGCAAAATATCATAAAACACTAATTAAATAGCTCTTGCAATCTTGAAGAAAAGGGCTGTATAAAAATGTAATATAATAGCAAAGAATTGTCTTTCTTTACTTAGGGGTACTTCTTCAAAATTCTTGGGAAGGCCAAGACCCTGGGTGGGTTTTGGCATTCCCAAGAATTTTTCACCAGGCTTCTATTTTTGGTAATGCTTTTCCAATTGATCATTCTTAAAAAATACCAAGATTTCTTTTTTAGGCAGTGAACCAAACAAAGGTTGGATCAGCCCTTAACACTTGTACTAATGGACCTGTCCAAAAATATTTTGTGTTGAACATTTTTTGTTTATTCTGGTAATAAGACAGGCCAATTTAATTATTTAGATTTTTATGTATTTGATGATATCAGGTTCTCTGAAAGCACAATAAGTTCTAAATTTGAGCATTTATGCCATAAACCATCAACTGATATGCCTCCAAAATTGGATCTTAATATCAGCAAAAGACTTCAAGGAAATTTTTCATTTTTCTAAGTCATTGTCCAAGTTTATGAGGATTAAGTACAACCCTGATTAGATAATTATAAAATTGACAGCTTAGTGTTCCTTGATTTCATATTCTTCTTTAATTTATAAAAGCATCTGTGTGCAATATTGATTCTCTTTTGAATTTCTGATGTGATGTAAAAATTAAGCTCAGAGGCTAGTTATTTAAAGTTAAAATTTTTCAAATTTTTATGTACCACTTGATAGATAGATAGTAGATTCTATAATTTTAGTGCACTGCATGTATTAGGTTCATTCCTGATTGATTGTAAGATGCATTTTACCTGCCTCCTTTTCCAGGGTTAGCAAAGAATTGTAAGAAAAAAAAATTCAGTTCTTAATCAACGATACTGAGTTAATATAAAAATTTTGAAATACATATAATTTAAAAAATGGCTTTCTAATAAGTTCATGTTTTAAAGTATATTTTTATTAAACTTAATTTCAGAGATTAAGTTACATTATAAAATCAAATACTTTTTTTCCATAACTTTCTAAATAACTTTTAATACTATAAAATCAAACAATTTTTTAATAACAAGAAATAGAAAAAGCACAAATAAAATAATCACCTTCCCAAACTGGAATTATCTGTTATGGTTTTAAGCACTTCTATATTTTCATCCTGTGTAGTAATAAATGGAGAATGTTAAGCTTACATGATAAAAATGCCAAAGAAAATTATAGAAATTAAAGTGCGAACTTACACCTCTTCCCAATTCTTTTAAGACTTGACTCAGAGACATTCCTATTTCAGAATCAGACTTATCTAACTCAAATGCTTTTTGATAACATTTACATGCTTTGCTACAATAGCAAATAGAATTACATTACTTGATAATTATAATTTCAAATTACATGGAAAATATTATTGCTGAATAAAAAGAAACTTTTTAAGAAAACTTAAATATTACATAATTTTGATTTTAGAAAAACATTTTTTAATTTGAAAAGATAATTCTCTTTTTAACACACTCAGGCATTTTTTGACAAATGTTAGACTTATATATATGTATTTGAAACAATCTTAAAAATTTAAAATAATGAAATAAAAATAATTAAGTTGAGGAAAATATATCTATTGAAAATTTAATATTGTTGAACATTTATCATAAAAATTAGAGAAAAAATTCATATTGTTGACTGTGATCATTTAAACTTTTATTTAAAAAATAACTAAAAATATTCAAAAAAAAAAAAAAAAATTCCTTTTAAAATCATAAAAAAAAGGAAAACAAGTCAACATTTTCTACAAATATTTAATATTCAGATAATAGTACATTAAGTAAAAAATGATATTTTGATTATAATTAAGGAATAGATAAAAGAAATAATAATAGAACAATTAAATGCAATGAATATGTTCACAAATAAAATATTACTTAAGCAAATAGAATAATTACATAATAATTTAATAACAATTATTCAGATTTAATATTACCCTTTGTCATATTTATTATAATAATAATAATGTCCAAGATATAAAAAGTTCTTTGCATAAAAAGGATCTGATTCAACTGCCTGAAATAAAATGAAAAACTTTAATCAAACACATAAATATTTTTAAAAACTTATTATTTAAAAATAATACACATTAAGATAAATATATTTAATTCTTTAAAATTTTAATAACATCTTAAGTACCAAGAATAAATCATCAATAAGGTCAAACTATTTTTAATAAGTGATTTTTATTTTAAATAAAATGTTTCCTACGTATAATTCATCAATAAATGCTGCAGAAAATAGAATTAATAGTTTATCATAGTTTTACCAAAAGTTATTATATAATCAGTTCCGAATAAGTTTGAGAATTTTATATGCATCAGAAATTGATTGAAAAAGATACTGAATTATTATCATAACTTTAATATTTAAAGCAAAATTATTCATTTTATGAAATTTCAAATTTTTAATGCATTTCTGTAAAAAATTTGAAATACCATTTTCAATGATTTTTTTTAATTTTAATTCAAATGAATACTTTTATTGAATATTAAAATATATATTTATAACTAAAATATATAAGAATAAATCACGAATTTTGATTTTTGACTATTTTTAAAATATTATAGCTGTAGAAAATATGATAACAAAATGTGTACATGCTCCCATCCAAATGGTATAAGCAACAAAATAAATAGTAATAAAAATAATGAATACAACTTATTACACAAAAATCAATAATTAATTTAAACAGTTTCCATTTTAACATAAAGTAAACATTACTTTGAGAAAAACTTTGAGAGCTTTATCTGCTTGTTTCATTTCCCACAAGACGACTCCAATTAAATGTAAGGTAAATGATGATTCCTTAAGTGAAACAGATTGACGTAATCTAGGAAAAATATTCAAATGATAAAAATATGGAGAAAACATACAGTAACGCTTTGTAGAATAAATATATATATGTTATACTTCATTTTAAACAGCATAATTACTGTCAATAAGATAACACAATAACTAGACATGATATTTAATTACAAAATTCAGTTACTAATATTACATTAGAAAAGTTTCAAAGACACATTCATTAAACCCTAAAATATACTGCAATAATTCATTATTATAGCAAAATTTTATTTTTCATAACATGCTAGACTTGATAATATATTTGAAGAATTTATTACATATTAGAACAAAATACTAATTGAAGATTTTTATTTCCATACTTTTGTAAAGCTTCCTCAAATTGCTTTTTAAGAAGAAAAGCATAACCCTCAAGTTGTAAGACATCAGGATCCTCTTTAAATCTTTCTTGCAAATCTTGGCAAATCTAAATAAATGAAAATAAACAAATAATTATAAAAGTAAAAATTTCAAGATTAATCTAATTTTCAAAATAATAATTCCTTCTACCACGTAAAAAATGAAATAATCCTCACAATATTAATACTTTTACTACACAAGATACATATTAATATGGAATATAAAGTCAAAAAAAAAGACAAAGTGAAAAGCATTAAACAAACCTTTTGATTACATTCAATATCAATCACATAACAAATGGTTAAAACTTTTTCAATGAAGCAAATTACTATTAATATTCTTAAATTAATAAATTTCAAATATTATGACATAAAAAAAAACAAATAATAACACTTCAATATGATCAAGTGAAATGTTTATTTTTTGAAAATAATATGTTAAGCAAATTTTTAACTATGTAAAAATAATAATTTTAATAATTTGACCCAAATTTAAAACAAATAAAAATTAATTTTTTTCCCTAAGATATTATAATGAGTCAGAAGTTATAGATTTCCTATTTTCTTACAAATGATATTTAATACGATTTCTATTATGACACAGACATAAATATATAATAGATAAATAAAAAATTAAACTTTTAAAAAATATTCTTTTTACATAAGTTGAATTCTTTTTATTTGAAATTTCTGACTGCAGAAATTTGTAGAAAAATCAATTTGCATAATGAAAAACTATATAAGTTATTTTAATATCTAATTCACACTTTGGTTTGAATCAATATATAGAAATGAATTAAAATTATTTTAAAATATGAAGGGACCATCTCAGTATCACCTAATCATGTAAAATCAAATATTAAGTGCACAGTAAGATTAGAAAAATTGAAAAAATTATTATTACCTGTTCTGCTTTTGCATCTTGACCAATTTTCAAAAGTATGAAACAAAATGTTACTAAAACTTCTTTGGTTTGATCCATGTGCTCAAGACACTATAAAAATATTTAATTTAAAAAAAAAATAAAAAATAAAATAAAATTTCAATAAAAGAAATAAAATACTTATATAATGAGTTGATAAAAGTTATACTAAAAATGTGAAAAGTTAATTACAGAGAAACTCTTATAATTTATTGAAATAACATGTTATTTTAAAAGTAATGAAAAATGTGAAAACAACTACATGTAAACTTATAACACTTTTCTTTTTTCTTTTTGTAGACAGAAAATATTTTTAATAATCATGGTATTGAAATTTGAAATAAATCAAATAATCCAATAGGCATATACTTATAGACATGCTATTAAAAATACAATAAGCACAATTGTCAATAAATAGGTTTATACTTTTTCTAATGCCTTTATAGCTCCATCCCAATTTTGTTTGCCTAAAAGAGCTTGACCAAGATTCAAATAAAATTTCCCAATTACTTTTGAAGGCACTTTAGATTTCATAGCTACAACAATACCTATAGTACAGAATTCCACATAAATACAAAAGAATGATTGTTTTTATTTCAAATGATATCTATTAATTTTGAATAGAGTTGTTGTGATATAACAATTGAGTTCTAAAATGTTATACTATATTTACCTGTTCTACAACTCTTTTCTGAATCACTGTATTGATGTAAGAGCAGATAGCACTTGGACAGAATATACCATCCAGGTGTATTAAATTCCATTTTATCAAGCCCTGTTTAAATATAATAAGAAAGCTAAAATTATTGATAATTATAATTAATATAGGTAAAAAAATTTATAACTTAATTTAAAAAGTAAAATAATTAGATATTATAAAATGGGAAAGAACTATAATACAGATATATTAAAAGTGGAAAATCATTATCAAAACTAAAATATTGAATGAAGAACAGTTTTACCTTCTTTCAGTTTCAGTATAGCATTTTCATATTTTTTTGAAATAAATAAGCAAAATCCTTCAAAAATCTGGGGCAAGCCTTTGGAAATCTCTTCACAATTATTCAATTTTGTACTCATTTCTTCTATTCCATTTATTGTTATATCAGAATCTGTAAAACATATTTAAGCAATATTATTAATTAAAATTACTGAAAACTCAGTTTTGCAAACACACATATGCAAATGATTACAGGTGAATAAGGAATATTTGCCACTTATAATAATGGAAATAAATTTATCTTATACATTATATAGAAAGTATACATTTGTCTCCAACTATGCTGTTTGAAAGCAATGAAAAATGTTAATTTAGAGCAAAATTCCCTCCTTGAAAAGTTACATTAATTTAAAACTTTAAAGCTCACTTATATGATTAAAATATTATTTAGTTATATAAGCTGCCTTAAGTTTTTCTTAAGGAAACTTATATATGAGATTCATACAAACAAAAGAAAAATTAGATATGAAACTAATACATTTTTTTTATAAAATAAATATAGTATACTAATCTAGCTTTAAGCTACTAATTTTACACAAACATCTTTTTTTAATTTTTTTGTAATGAAAATGTAAATTTGTATATCAATTAAACTGCTACAAATTACTATTTGTACAAAATTTACAAATTTCGGTATAAATTTTATTTTTTCAAACGAATAACAATTTTTACAAATTTTAATTTAAAATTATTACAAAATGATATTTTACAGAAACCAATTAAATCACTTTCATACCTATATACATATTCATTGCCACCCGGCTAAGAAATTCTATACAAGCAAAACTATTTGGGAATCTTTTAAATATCAGTAGAGCCAGATTAACAGAATGATTTTCTTCTCCACTCTATGAATGAATAAAGTAGATAAGCAAGAAGATAAGATAATCTTTAAAGTATATGGAACTAAAGTTAAATTGAATTTTGCACTTACTTTATATAAAACATCAACACAGGTTGTGATGATTCTTTTACAGTCATCTTCTGAAAATCTATCATGAGATATCAAACCTTGAAGAGCCTCTGATTGCTAGCAGAGAACAGTTTTTATTAGAATATTCAGACTCGTTACTCATTGTTTTATTAGATAACACAAACTTTTTAACTTTTATAATCTCAAATTAAACATTTCAATTTTCTAAGATATACTGATTAAAAGTTTTTTTCCCTTTCTCTCGAAAGTTGTCACAAAATATAACTAATATAATCATTCTTTTTTTTTTTACTGTGCATATTGTTTATTTTTATTTAATTTTGTAAAAACATAATAATTAATTATAAAGAGGATTGTAATAAAACATCATGTGAAACAATTTATTATTGCAGATATTAAATAAAAATGATTAGCAAAAAGAAAGCAGAATAAGAAAATAAAACAATAGATCAAAGTCACCATACTTATATAGTTGATTTTTGCGCAAGTAGTTAGTAATTAAAAATTTTGAATATTTAATTACTCATATTATTATAATATCAAGCTTATTATTGATATAAATAAGTATATAATATAATCAATAATAATATGTATAATATAATCAATAATAATATGTACAATAAATATATATAATATAATCAATAATAAACATGATAAGAGTATCATGCTTATTATTGATATAAATAAAGATTTTCCTATTATCATTAATAAGATAAGAGAAATAGTGAATTTGTAAGTTTTTACTTATTGAGAATTTTAAATAGATAAATTTATTTTTAATTAATTAAAACTGAGAGTTTTTTAGTTTTAGAAATGCATCAGTGTGTATCACATTTTTTTAAATAATTATTTCCTATGAAGAATTTAAAAATGACAGGAGAACTCTAAATGCCAACAAAATTAGAAAATAATGCTATGATTGAAGGGAAATTTAAATTTTCAGTATTCTATTTGATTTAAAAAAGTAAATGCAAAAATAATTTTAAAAAATGAGTCACATTACATAGATCACATTCATTACAGCAAAATGTCTTTATAACATTACTAAAAGAAAATCAGTAAGCAAAACAAATATGTCTAAAAACGAAATGAAATAGAACACCTTTTAATTACCATGAATGTTTAAATAGAATCATAATATTAATATATCTAGGTACAGTTTTTAACATTTTAAAATAATACAAACGATTACAATTGAGAGTAAAAATTAAAAAAAACTATTGATACACAACTTAAATTTCTTAAACTTTACAATTAATATGAAATAAGTATGAAATTAAAAGATAATTAGAAGCAAACCTTTACTAAGTTTCATTTCATTTCAAAATGTTTTGAAGCAAATTTGATTATTTTAAGAAATTTGACAAATCAGATAATGTTTCTTGGTTATTGTTTCCCATGATTTTAATCCCAGTTTTTAATGTAATCTCTATAATCAAGTAAGATTTTTTTCGTAATCTTTTAAACCCTATATATATCCAGCGATGTTCATTTGACATTCTTAGTATATATAAGTAACAATAAAAATTAAAAAGATTTCTTTTAATATTTACTTTGAATCATAAATCTGAAAAAATATCAAATACAGTTAAGCTTTTGGTGTGATAAGCATCAAAATTCAGTATAAATTTTCATGACCTACTTCAAATTATCATTTTTATACAGTTTTATGCAAGTTTTTAATAATAATTGATGCATAGATATTATAAAATCAAGAAACGTCATCACTAAGTAATCTGTAATTTAATACTTTTTAACTCAAATTACACTTATTTTCTACAATTTAAGTTTAAAAACAACATAAAGTTATTGGAGTATTCCAATTTCGATTTACATAAGAAAATTGTTACAAGAAATATTTACTAATATTATTTGTAACATTATTAATATTATTTGATTTCAATTATTATTAGTAATTAAAGTAATATTATTACTTGTATAACAGTGATTGAGTAATATTATTTATTTATATTACTTAATATGAAAATTCGATTTTACTTCATTGATAAAATTGCCACTTATTTAATCTTTTAATACAATATTCACATATTTTAAACATTTTTTACATTAATTATAAAGTAGCATTTTAAGCAACATAGAAATTTGGACTTAGATTAATGACACAGAACTGTTTTGTATATCTATATATTATTTGTTATCTTCAAAAGGAATTTTATCTTTTTGATTGATATCTAATATTTTTAATTTTTAAAGATTTCTGACAGAGAGGCTTTGATGTAACAGGTTAAATGGACAAAACCTTTATATAATAAGCATCGATGATACTGATTTCTGGGAGTAAACTAAGTTTATCAGTATTTTCTGAATTTAAACATGACATTTAATGTAAGAAAGAAACATTAATTCGAAGAATAGACAGTTAAATAATAAATTTTCATTCTATTGATTGGGATTTTTTAAAAACTTGTGTTAAAAGTGATATCAAAGGAAAGAAACATATAAAGTCTGGCAACATAACTTTTGAAAATGTTGTTCTAAAATAATTAATAACATTTGATAATGTAAAGATATATTACATTAGAAATACATATTTTAAAATTACTTTGAAAGTCATTTAAACTAAAATTATTAGAATAAAAAAATATTAATTCAAAAAGTTTTAATGAGCAAATTTACTAATTGAGTTATCAGTTAGAACTTACTAATTGAGCTTCACTTTCAGACAGCTTTGTTTTTCCTGATAGTTCCTCAAATATCTGTTTTTGAACCCCATATTCTTCTTCTAGGTTCCCTTTCAAACATTCTAATTTCAATTTAAGTGCTTTCACAATCTAAAGATATAAATGTAAAAAGCAAGATTTATAGTTTTAGTACTTATATACATATTAAAATTTTTTAGAATTACAATAAAGATTAAAATACATGAAAACATATTTTGGAAGATATAAAGACTAACAATTTTTCATGCTATAATAAATTTTTAAGAAAATATTAGTGTTGCTTTAAATAGACCCAACAATGAAATCACTCCCAGATGTAAGTTATTCTCTATTACAAATATGTGTATATAGAACTACTTACACACACACACACACATTCATTATTGATAATATAACAAAATAAAAAGATCTAAAAGCATTTATTCACCTTTTCTTTGTCTTTCAGTTTTCTTAGAAGGCATATTAATTTGTCGAGTATTTCTAACTTTTTATCTTTGTCCCTAAAATAACAAATTCATAAATTGAAAGCAAAACATTCAGACAGTTGATAGTAAAAATACAAATAAACATTATTCAACCAAATTTATGGAAAAAAAGAAAATTGAATTCTGAAAGAAAATATCTTTGGCACATTAAATTTAAATATAATGTAACTGAAAAGATTATTTCTTAATTATTATTTTAGAAATATAATAATTTTTAAGAAGTTATGTTTATTACTGTCTTCCAAGCGAAATGATACCTCTGAAGGTAAAAGGGAAAGTCAGGAGTCTTCTGCATCATCCCTCTACTAAATTACAAATATCCACTTTGATGATACAGTACATAAATTGCCCTCAAATTGCAAATTTATAGTGCCATATTATTTGAAACTAAAAGGCAGAGCATTGAAAAAGTTTATTACTTGTTTTACAATAACATAAGAAGTATCTCATTTTTAAGTTGTTACATGAAATCATAGTTATCATAGAAAACTGTTTCAGTATATTTATTAATTAAAATTTAGTAGATTTTATTGATTTTTAAAAATAATAATCTTAACACAAGTAAAAAAAAAATATATATATATATATATATTAAGGCAAAATAAAATAAATAAATAAAAAAAAACGATTAATTAATTTTATGAAACAACAGCCTATTTCATACTTGGAACAATAACTCTAAGCTGAGAATAACTCTTTCAGTTAACTTCAAAAATGTGTTCAAAGGAAATTATTTTCAACAAATTCCTGTTTTGGGATACAATACATTTAATTACACATAATTTAATATTTAAATAAAAAATAGTAATTTTAGTCCCTTATGCTAAATGTTAAATAAAAGCTAAATGTTTGTAATAAATAGCATACTCTTTTTTCTTTCATAAAATAAGAAATATTTTATAGACTTCATCAGAAAAAGTTTCTTTTTTGAGCATCTAATTTGAAATATAATTTTTTGATTTCATAAGATTTAATATTAAGTGAAAACAAACTTATTTATATCTTTGTAGAAACAAAACAAACAGCAAATTAATTCAGAAATAACTTTAAGCCATTAATTCAGAAATATTCAAAAATTACCAATATCTGAAATTTCCAATAAATTCAGAAATATCAAATATAAAAGTTCCAAATCAAATTGATTATTTTAGCACAGCACATAAATAATCTACTTAAAAGATGATATTTTATCACTAACTTCAAGCTCTTTTTAAAGAATGTTTGGTAATATCTAATACACATTGATGTAGATTTAACCCAACTTCCAATTTTCTTACCAGTTGAAATCATAAAATTTTGTGTAGTTTCAGATTTTGAGTACTTAAATTCCAAATATTTCTTCCCTACTGTCAAACTGATTCATTCAGATAATGCTGAAAAATTTTCCACGTTTTATAAAAATATATATAAAAAAATATAAGTAACAATGAAATGTTCCTTTTTCATTTAAATACAAATATTAACATTTTCATTTTCAATCATATGAGCTGTGGAACAAGCCTGTAAAAAATATTTAATAAAATACTACTGAGCAATATGACTGGTGAAACTGGACAGTAACACTAAATTAATAATGTGAATAGTATTAGAATTAACAACAATTATACTTAACTCATAATAAAAAACATGCTTCAAAAACTTACAAAATTACATTTTACTTAAATAGTTAAACAACTTATTACACCCTTATAAGCATTTGAACTCAAATACACACAAAAAATAATAAATTTATGATAAAAGCATTTTATAATCATGCAATATACGAAGGAAAAAAAGAGTACATATGCAATTTTAATGTTATATTCATTTAAATTAAAAAGAAAATTTAAAAATCAAGCTTTGTAGTTTAATTTAAAAAATAGCCTGAAGTCATTTGTCAAACCTGTCTCAAGTATGTAATAAAAATATCAGTGATATATGCAAATATTATGAATTCAAAGTATCTTTCTTTATCTTTATCTAATTTAAATAATAAAGGTGTGAAAATTAATGAATACATAAATTTTAACTTCAGCATATCAAATACATGAAAAAAGTGCTAATCTAGTTTCATTTTAATATTTTCAATATTTAGAAGAACTTCCCACATCATAATTCAATAGGCATTAAAAAAATTGTTCATTACACAATACAAATTTAAAAAATGTTTTGAACAGAGCTTCTATGCTTTTCATCCTTTCAGAATTTTAAGTTGTGGATAATAAAAAGGAATAAATACAGAAACCATTGAATGCATTTTAGGGCTAAAGATTTTTTATCATAACCTTAGATCTTGCACACCTATTTAATAACGTAATGGTCAGCATGCATACACATTCTTCACTTACTTATAATATTTGATCAATTATTTCCAAATAAAACTTACGAGTTATGAAGATCTAACAATTTCTTATAAATAGGCAAGAGCTCAAGAATTGATTCGGGTGTCTCATTTTTTTCATAGAAGTTACGAAGTCCCTAAAATCATAAAATTAAATAAATATAGTTGTACTAATAGAGAAAATAATTTTCACAATTTTGACAAACATGTATTTACATAGCACATGAAATAATAGTCATTAAAAAAACAGTTTTTAAATATCGTAGAATTACATCATTTTGATTTATTTTAAATTACCTTATCAAGACTACAATTTGAATTCTATTTTTTTTTTAATTTTAAGGGAATTCATAAATATTTTTAATAAAAAACTTCTTTATGTTGTAATTTTTAGTAATAACAGTTAATTAGCAAATTCAAAAATAGTTTCTAAGCAATAAATCCAATTATTATTTTCTAATAAAATCTTTCCAATACTCAAAACACTTTTTCAGACATGTAGACAACTGAAATTTATATATAATTTTACTTATTGCATAAAGGCTGCAATAGTAACCTTTATTTAAATTATGTATTTTGGTTTATCTTCCTTGGAATTAAATTCTATATTTCTCACAAGTGAGCTTTATCTTTTTAAAATAGCAATCAGTATTTTTGTATATAGTCACATATAATAATTTTAGAGTAACTTAATTTCTTTGTATCAATGCATTTAGAAGATCCCAAGTAATGATATTTGTCATTAGAATATTTTAAACTGGAATGATTAAAATTTGATATTAGTTTAATTAATCAATGAAATAAACAATTATTTTAGTTGGAAACAAATAGTTAACATTCGTAAATTAATAAAAAAAGTGCTTATTATCTAATTTTGGCTAATACTT